>CM019721.1:61522074-61537142 GCA_009760885.1 Achatina immaculata | reverse complement strand
GGGTTAGACGGGTGTCGACCTGGAGCTGTCCTAGTGCCGTGGGTTAGATGGGTGTCGACCTGGAGCTGCCCTAGTGCCGTGGGTTAGAAGGGTGTCGATCTGGAGCTGCCCTAGTGTCGTGGGTTAGAAGGGTGCCGAGCTGGCGCCCAGTGTGGCTTTCCTCTCACCCCGTGGGGCGGTCAGACCGTGACTCACAAACAGCTTCAAGAAAGAAAAAAATGGGTACCAGGTAGTCGTTCTGTGAAGGGAAAGGATTGTCGCCCTTAGCTATGGCGTTTGTGTTGACGACGAAGCTAGCCTGGCAGTTTCTGGGTCAACCGGTAACTAGGCGGTTCGACCACACGCGATGACGTTGATTCACTACGACTGCTTTTACCTTTTAGTGCACGCAAGTGAGCTTTTGTGTTGTTGAAAGGTTTCTTGTGGTTCTTGTTTCTGGAATGATTAATATTTTCCTAGAAAAGTTTCTTGCCACGAAACTGGAACTAAACGCTAGAATCGTGCTTCACTGAACCATTTTCAAATTTAATGGGAAATAACGAGACCTGCGCACAGTGAAGTTGTAGAGCACAATGTGTACAGTTAATTTACAGAAAACAGTAAAACTTTGAAGCTTTGTGTCTGCTATTTTCGAGAAATTTGTACGCAATGAGCTCAGTCATTTTTTTGTTTTTTTTTTTGCAGATGTTCTAAACGAGATAGAATAAGTTCTAGAAAATAAATAGTTCATTTTTAGGAGAGTAGAGAAATAAATGACTTATTTATTCAACGTGTAATCTGAAAATAGAATGAGGAACGTTAGAGAAAATGTAGACAAAGAATATTATGATGCCATAACAATTGGAGGTTATGAAATACCAGAGATTAGATATGTGATGACACAATATTACTGTCTACAACACAAAAAGGAATGGAAAAACTAATTATATCAGTTCGTAAGAATAGTGAAGAGCAAAACTTCTATCTTAATGCGAAGAAAACTAAATTGAAGACAACTGACAAAACAAACAAGGCAGCATATATATATATATATATATATATATATATATATATATATATATATATATATATATTTATTTATTTATGAGGAAAAACTGGAAGAAGTGCAAGGTTTTTAATACTTTTTTCTAATAATGGAGATTCAATGAGGGAAGATAAAAGGAAAACATCTATCACTCTTCAGAAAGTAAAACAGCTAAATAATCTGTGGAGAGGAACAGACAGAACTACATAAATAAGATTTTTAAGTGCATGCATCTTTCCCATCGCAACATATGCCTTTGAGACCTGGACACATAACAAAACAGCCGAGAAACACATAAATGCCTTTGAATGTAAATGCTACAGAAGAGTTCTTCAAATATCATGGACCCAAAAAAGAACAAATATATCCATACTACAAGAACTTAATATTGAAGAAGGGGCTACTAAAGAGGATTAAAGAAAGAAAACTGAAATATTTTTGACACATTAAACGTCATGATAATCTAGAGAAAACTGTCTTGGAAGGGTACATAATGGGAAAAAGAAAGAGAAGAAGACCAAAGCGAAGATGGCTGCAGAGACATCGTTGACGATCTGCAAATGGATGCATTAGCAGCAGGCCATCTTGCTCACAACCGAGGGGCCTACAGGAGTGCTGTTAGGATGGCAAAGTTCCGCAAGGGACATGCAAACGCATGAATGAGAGAAATAAATAAATATGCGCTTTCATGTTTATTTTTTCTCTTTCTGTGTTCCTAGAGTGTTATCGCCCATAATGTGTCAGCGATTTTATGATAAATTATACCAACAGCAGACAGACAGAATATAAGGAATCTCAGAGACTTTAATGGAGAAAAGCAGAATAGTTATCATGTAAGGGCAAAAACAAGATGTCGGTCACTGGTGTGTAAGTTATTTCCTACCTTGTGAAGCGTTGTTGGGAGGAGGGGGTGAGGTAGGGAGAGGAGAACGAAACAGCTGTGGACATCAAGATCAACTGAACGAAAACGTTTTTTTGTGGGCACTAGTGGTGCTCCCACGCCAGGGGGAGGCAGTCCGAAAAAGTTTGAGAACCGCAGCTTTAAAACAAAAGAGTTAACTATAACAATGACACAACTTATACACTAAAATTAATTAACTCTTTTTTTAAATTTCGATCAGTACCGCCTGTGGTTTGTAATATTAAGAAGCTGCTATGATATGATCTGCATGATGATTGGTTAGACATATGCTTATAGCTCTAGCCAAGCAAGGAATCATTATACCACTTGGACGTGGGAGACCAAACACAGGCTAGCGGGCATAATGCGGCTCTTTAGCATACACTGTGCAGCTCTTTAGCGTACACTGTGCGACTCTTTAGCATAAACTGTGCAGCTCTTTAGCATACACTGTGCAGCTCTTTAGCATACACTGTGCGGCTCTTAGCATACACTGTGCGACTCTTGAACACATGTTAGCTGAATTACTTTTTACATTATAATTAATATAAAAGGTACTAATTCTTTTCAAGTTTTATAATTACACGTATTTACCGAAAATAAAATGAGAGTTCGCGGATGAAAATGAAACTTTAATGTTCAATAGTGAGAACATTCTTTTTCTTCTTTCGAACCATTAAGGCTCACTGCTGCAGATAAAGTTCGCCTCCATTCTTCTCTGTTCCAAATCTTCTCTCTCCATTTGGTGACACAATTTCTTTTATATCCTCTTCTATGTTGTCTTTCCATCTATGTCTTGGTCTACCCTTTGGTCTTGATTCCCTCATCTCTTTTGCATAATAATTATTATTTTGTCTGTTCTCTTTAATTCCTTCTACATGACTAAACCAGTGTAGTCTGTTCAGTTTCAAGACATTTATAATTTGTTGGGATTTAAATAAGCTGTTCAGTTCAGTGTTCTTTCTAGCTCTCCATTCTCTACTGTTTGTATCCTTTATGAGCCCAAAGATTCTTCTTAGGATCTTGTTCTCAAAGATCTGCGATTGTTGTTCATTTTTCTTTGTTGTACTCCATATTTCTGATCCATACATGACGGCTGGTCTTATTTTAGTTTTGTAGACTGTTATTTTGGTGTTATGGGACAGGATTTTGGATTTTAACAGGTGTTGCAAGGCAAAGTATATTTTATTCCCTATCTGTACTCTGCTTTTAATATCCTCGCTTACTGTGTTGCTTCTGTTGAAGGTTCTGCCTAGATATTTGTATGTTTCTGCTTTCCTAATAATCATATCTCCAACATTTATATATATCTCTCTCTCTCTGAACCTTAAGTGCCCAGGGCACATGGGGCTTCCGCAAGGGTTTTCCACAAATGCCTGTCCTTCGCCTTTTTTTCTGCTCTTGCCCAGGTGAGCCCTCTATTGCTCAACATCCTTTCTGTTGTTCTTCTCCATGTCTCTTTTGGTCTACCCTTACTTCTGCTCCCCTGTGGTGTCCATCTTAGTGCTATTTTTGGTAGTGAGTTGTCAGTCATTCGGAGCACATGTCCCAACCATCGCCAGCGTCTTTCCTCAATAATTGTTGTCAGTGGTTTCATCTGCATTTCTGCTAATAAAATGTTATTTCTTATGGTGTTTGGCCAAAATATTTGTTTAATTCTTCGTAAACATTTAGTCTGGAAAGAATTCAACTTGTTTTCTATGGTTTTGGTGATTTTCCAGAATTCACTTCCATAGAGTAGTACACTTAGAACATTACTCTTAAATATCCTGATTTTCATATTTATGCTTAGTTTTTTGGATTTCCATATATTCTGCAGCATTGCAAAAGCCTGGTTTGCTCTAGTAAGTCTGCTGTTGATGTCCTCTGTGCTGTCTCCATTTTCTACTACTCTGCTGCCAAGGTATACAAATTCGTTGACCTCCTCCACTAACTTGTTATCTACTCTGAGTACATTTCTGTTGTTCACATTTTGCTTCATTAACTTTGTCTTTCCTACGTTGATCTTTAGTCCTATGTTGTTTGCATTCTGAGTTAGCTTGTTTATTTTATCTTGCATATCTTTGTGACTGCTTGATAATAGACAAATGTCGTCCGCAAAGTCAAGGTCCTCCAGCACTGTATCAAGGGTCCATTGTAATCCTCTGCGTTTGTCTGATGTTGCCTCCTTCATTAACCAGTCTACTGCCAAGATAAATAATGTTGGTGATAGTACACATCCCTGTTTCACTCCTGTTTGTACCCTAAAGCTGCTGGAGGTATGTTCTCCACAGATTTTTTATAATTTTTTATAAATAGGAAACTACGAGGCTTTGGTATAGTAAAGTAAGAGAACAAATTTTGTATGATTAGACCTCGCTGGGTGCTAGTTGGCTAAGTCGATAGTAAGTAAGCTGTTCTCTCGTGGCTAGACGGCTGCTCGTCCTACCGGAGTCCGTGTTCGAATCCCAGGTAATTCTCTTGTGACTTTTCTTTCTCTCACGTCTCACTAAAGTGCTTTGTCTATGATTTTTTCGAGGTCTAATCATACAAAATTTGTTCTCCACAGATAACTTTGCACTGAAAACTCTCGTATATGGCTTTGATTACTTTAACTATTTTATGGGGGAGGCCATGCCATCTTAGGATTTTCCACAGTGCATCTATGTTGACACTGTCAAAGGCTTTCTCAAAATCTATGAATAATGCATATGTTGTGCTATGCCACTCATTTGCCTGTTCTAATATTTGTCTAAGTACAAATATGCGATCTATGCATGATTTTCCTTTCCTAAATCCTGCCTGCTCTTTCCGAAGTTTTTCTTCAAGTGTTGGTACAATTCTGTTGATGATTATTCTGCAAAATACTTTACTGGTGAGTGGCAGTAGGGTAATGCCTCTCCAGTTCCTGCAATCTCTGAGGTCACCCTTCTTTGGTAGTTTTACTATAAGACCAGTTTTCCACTCCTCTGGGGCTATTTCTAAATCCCAAATTTGTTGTAATATCCGGCAAAGTTGTTTTGGTGTTTCTGTTTCTTCTGCTTTCAACATCTCAGCAGTCACTTCATCTTCACCTGGTGCCCTGTCTGATTTTAGCATCTTTATCGCCTCCTTTACTTCATTTATTGTTATTGGTCCTGTATTGATGTTTAGTTCCGTTTTTGCTTCAGGTATGTCTATTGTTTGTGCTGCTTGTGTTCTGTTTAGTAGGGTGTTAAAGTGTTCCCTCCATCTTTCAATTTTTTCTCTTTCTCCACTGACCAGTTGTCCATTTTGTGTTCTTACTGCACTTTCACATCTTGTGTTGAAGTTACCTGTCATCTGCTTTGTGATTTTATATATGGTTTTCATGTCATTTGTATATGCTGCTTTCTCTGCTGTTTCTGCTAAGTTATCATAATATTGACGTTTATCTTGACGGCATGATTCCTTCAATTCTTTGTCTTTTTGTGCATAATTACTTAAAACTCGTTCTTTAAGCCGTTGTGATTTGGTGTTCAGTAATTTTTTCTTGATTTCTTTTCTTTGTTCTATCTTTTCCCATGTGGTCTCGCTTATCCATTCCTCTTTTCTCCTTTTCCGATATCCCAGCACCTCTTTTGCTGTTTCCTGTAGTGTTTTATTGAACTCTAATATGGACATTTCTGCTTCGTCTTGTAGAACACTGAAGCGGTTCTTAAGTACTATTGAGAATTTATTTCTTGTTTGCTGGTCTATCAGTTTTCTTGTATCAAAATGTATCTTTCTGTGTTCTCCGATTTTGGCTTTCCTTAATTTTAGTTTTATTTTTGCTACCAGAAGGTTGTGATCACTTCCTACATCTGCTCCTTTCCTTGCTCGCACATCTTGTAGTGACCGTTTCCACTTGTTGTTTATTAGTATGTGATCGATTTGGTTTTCTGTGGTTTTATCTGGTGACCTCCAAGTCACCTTATGGATGTTTTTATGTTGGAAAATTGTCCCTCCGATGGTCATCATGTTTTCTTCACAGAAACTGCACAGTCTTTCTCCATTTTCATTTATTTCTCCGATTCCTTCTCTTCCCATGATTCTTCTTCTATCTTCATTTCCTTCACCTACTTTTGCATTGAAGTCGCCCAAGATGAGTAGCATATCATGCTTGGGTATTGTTTCTACTGTTGCTTGGAGGCTGTTGTAAAAATCTTCTTTTAATTCCTCTTCAGCTGCTTCTGTTGGTGCATAACAAACTATAATAGACAGCTTCGTGAATCTTGAGTTGAACCGTGCATATAATAATCTCTCATTTATTGGGGTCCATTTCAGCAATGCTCTTGATGCTTCTTTTGTTATAATCAATGCTACTCCTCCTTCATGAAGATCTTCTTTACCTGACCATATTATTGTATCTTCTGTGTGCTGTGTTGTTAATTTCCGTCTGCCTTGTCCTGTCCATCTTGCTTCTTGTATTCCTAGTATGTCCAGTTTGTATCTGTGCATTTCCTTGATGGTTTGTGCTAGTTTTCCAGTCTGGTTTAGTGTTCTTACATTCCAGCTGCCTATTTGCATCTTATGTTTCGGTTCCAGGAGGTCTGCAGTCGGACTGGGGACTTCCAGTGGCTGGCTTTCATCCACAACCTTCATGGGCTCAGTTTCCTGATACGCATTTCTCCTTCCACCTGCATTTGCTTTTTCCCTTGCTTCCGTTTCTGTAGCAGTCTGATAGTTTTTTTACCAGATAGGGTTGCTGGCCCTATGCTGAACCCTCCTTAGTCGCCTTTTACGATCATGCATGGTAGGGTACAGTGGTCCTATTCTTTGCAGATCCCGGGTACCACACGGGGGAACATTTATATAATCTGGATCATTCTGCTTCTGGTCTCTTTATATCTTCATATACTCTGTCTTATCGTGGTTAATGGTCAAGCCCTCTTTTAGTGCCACATCTCTCAGGTGTATGCAGGTACTTATGACTTCTTATATACTTTCCCCACTAGGTCAATGTCATCAGCATATCCTAGTATTTTAGATTGTTTTTCTGTACTGCTTTCATCTTTCACTTTTCTAATTACCGTTTCTATTACTAGGTTGAAGAGTAATGGAGATAATGTACCACTTTGTTTTAAATCAGTTCTTATATAGAAGGATTCTGACTTTCTTCCTTTATATATTACTAATGGTGAGTATATGGTGAATACATAAAGAATGTAAATGCTAATTTTAATACTAGAACTGAGTTAAAGATTACAGAAATTTCAGATCAGCAAAGGACTACAGATGAACTGTGTTGGAGAATCAGTAATCGTACAAGGCGTTGTTCACAAAGAACCGAAACTATTATTAATAACATCTATTTAAAAATTTATTCTGTTCAAGTATAACTACTCTTGGGAACTACAACAGTGGTTTCCCCTTGCCTTCTGTCGGTTTGTACCCGCAAGGCAGTGGGAGCGAGAGGTTTTAAGGCGCCTCTGGTATTTCCTTCACTGAGGACCTGAGGCACTTTATAGGAGTAGTAGGAATAGTTATGCTTGAAAAGAATAATCGATTCATCGTGAACGACGATAATGAATGTTCCTCTGGAACAGCCTCGTCCGGTAGGGCAGCTCACGAGCCACAGGTGAGGCCAGATCGTCATCAAGCTACTGGTGGCAAAACTAACAAGTTCAAAATAGCAACATGGAATGTTAGAACTTTATTCCAGGCTGGAAAATTAGAAAATGTAAAGATGGAAATGGAAAGGATGAAGATCAACATATTAGGAATGAGTGAAGTTAGATGGACAGGTGCAGGGAAGATAAACTCAGTTAAATATACAATAATATATTCAGGAAGTGAGAAACATGAACGAGGAGTAGGAATTATATTTGATGAACAAACAGCAAGGACAATTGTAGGATATTTGAACATCTCGGACTGAGTCCTGCTAGCCCAACTGAAAGGACAACCAATAAATATAAATATTACACAAGTGTACGCTCCAACATCTGAAAGTTCTGAAGAAGATGTACAGATATTTTATAATGACATAGAGACAGCACTAAGACACACAAAGTCACATGAAGTTACAATAGTCATGGGAGATATCAATGCCAAAGTTGGTAAAGGAAGAACTTCAGACATCTTGGTGACTATGGACTGGGACAGAGGTTATAAATTAATTTAATGTGCAAGAATACACAGCATGGTTGTAGGAAACACCTGGTTTAAACAACAACCTCGAAGACTGGCAATGTGGTGCAGCCCAGACAAAAAGACTTTTAACCAGATACACTACATATTAATCAACAAACGATTCCGCAATGCATTACTGACAACAAAATCCATGCCAGAAGCTGACTGCAATAGTGACCATGATCCACTCTGTGGAAAAGTTAGAATAAAACTAAAGAAAGCAGGCAGAAAAGTGAGAGACATCAAACTGAATACAGAGCTTCTTAAAAATGACCAAGAACTGCGAGAACAATTCACAGTTATTATAAGAAATAGATACAATGCAATAGCAAAGATAAATAGTATAGATGAGCAATGGGAAATGTTAAGAGATTCTATCCACCAAACTGTTAAGGAGATAATACCACCAAAAAAAGAAGCCTCTAAAAATAAATGGATGACAGACGACGTCTTAGGACTGATGGACAAGAGGAGGAGGAGTAAAAATAACGAGGAAAAATATAGCAAGACAAATAAAGAAATAAGACGCAAATGCAGAGAGAAGTGTGGTTAAATGAACAGTGCAGACAGATAGAGGACTCTCATATTAAAGACAGCAAAAACATGCACAAACGAATTAATGAACTCACAGGCAGGAAAACAAAATATACCACAGGATGCCTGAAATCGAAAGAAGCTAAAATGTTAATGGGAAAAGAAGACATCGTGGACAGGTGGACAGAGTATATCGGTGAGCTATATGAGGAGAAAGACCAGAATTAACAACAGATACTGAAAACTGTGATGGACCACCAATACTTGAAGATGAAATCATAGATACCATCAAACACATGAAGAAAGGAAAAGCGACTGGGCCTGATAATATAACAATAGAAGAAATAGAGGCACTAAAGTTGACAGGAATAAAAATAATAACCAAGTTACTGAATGACATTTACACAGTGGTTATATTCCCAGTGACCTGATTAAATCCACGTTTATAGCACTACCAAAGAAACCAGGTGCAAAGGAATGTGACGACCACCGGACTATCAGCCTCTCATGTCACATAACGAAGCTACTTCTGAGAATAATTATGAGAAGAACAAGGAAAAAGATAAAAATTGAAATAGCAGATGAACAGTTCGGATTTGTTGAAGGAAAGGGAACACACAATGCCATTTATGCTTTACGAACACTAGCAGAAAGAGCTTTAGAAGTACAGAAAGATCTCTACTTATGCTTCATTGACTACACCAAGGCATTTGACAAGGTGAAACATAATGAAATTATTAAAATGCTTGAAGACATCAATATAGACAGCAAAGACCTGAGGATTGTAAAACATCTATACTGGCAGCAAGAAGCAGCAATTCGAGTTGAAAATAGGATTGGAAAATATCAACCGATAAAACAAGGGGTGCGACAATGATGTGTACTATCTCCAGACCTTTTTCTCTGTATAGCGAGAATATTCTAAAAACAATCATCACAGAACCAGGCATAAAAATTGGAGGATACAATATTAACAACCTTCGAAATGCCGACGACACAGTACTGATAGCTGAGAACCAACAAGACCTGCAAAATCTCTTGGATAAAGTCGCCAATGAAAGTGAACAGAAAGGCCTTACTTTGAGCATCAGAACTATGGTTATATCTAAGAAACAGAATCCACCAACATGCAGTATTAAATTAAACGGAATTATTCTAAAGCAGGTGCAGAAATTCAAATACCTTGGAGCAGTAATAACTTCAGATGGGAAATGCAGAACAGAAATTAGGAACAGAATAGGCCAAGCAAAGTCTGCATTTCAGAGAATGAGAAACATATTAGCTAACACATCTTTATCAATGAATGTTAGAAAACGAGTCCTAAAATGCTATATTGAACCTATCTTGTTATATGGAAGTGAATCATGGACAATAGGCAAGTCTGCACAAAAATCATTGGAAGCAGCAGAAATGTGGTTTATTAGAAGAATGTTGCGAATCCCCTGAACAGCAAAAATAACTAATGAAAAATGTATGAGAAGAGCTGGAGAGACAAAAGACCTTGTCAAAAAGATAAGAGAGAGACGATGTACTTTCAGAGGACATGCAATGAGAAGAGGGGGCATTGAAAATATTATAACAACAGGAAAAATAGAAGGAAGAAGATCAAGATGAAGACCAAGAGAGATGATACTAGACAGTCTGACGGGATGGTGTGAGAGGAGATCACCAACTGAACTGATGGCCTGCATGAAGGATCGGGTACTCTGGAGAAGCATAATAGCCAACGCCAGTCGGCAAGGCACATGATGATGATGATGATTTTAAAATAATTATATGAAATCTAAAAGACGCTGGCGATGGTTGGGACATGTGCTTACTGCCAAAAATAGCACTAAGATGGACACCACAGGGAAAAAGAAGAACAACAGAGAGGATGTTGACCAACAGAGGACTCACCTGGGCAGGAGCGGAAAAAAAGGCGAAGGGCAGGCATTTGTAGAAAACCCTTGCGGAAGCCCCATGTGCCCTGGGCACGTAAGGTTCAGAGAGAGAGACAGAGAGAGAGACAGAGAGAGAGACAGAGAGAGATAGAGACAGAGACAGAAACAGATAGATCAAATATGTGTAACAAAATGTCCAGTTAATGTTTGTTCAAGGCCTGTGGCTTTCAAAAGTCAGAATCTCATCAAATGTCTCACTTACCTTAAGCAAGTTTGGCCACTCCTACGCTGGAAGAAAACCGAAACTAAAACGTATGTTTAGAAAATGATTTCTTGTTGCCATATATATATATATATATATATATATATATATATATATATATATATATATATATATATATCTTATCTTATATCTTATATCCTTCCCGTGCCGTTAGACGTGACATAGGGCTCGCAATATATAAATGGCCCGATCCAATCAACGAGGTTTCGTTTTGGCAGAGAATATAAAAACTTGGTGCAGCTTATGGCACGTTGACAGAAATGGAGTTAGGAGAGAGCAACCCATGTGCGACTTCGAATAAGGGCTGGTGCAAGTTCAGCGATATTCACCTTGAGCATTTTCCATGTTATAACTGGTCTGATGTTCAGGCTGAAACTTTAGAATATTTGGGAGATAATATTTCACGGTATGATGGTAATAGTTTAGAAAATAAATCTCAGCTTGAATTTAATTGTATTCGAAATATTTTGTCATTTATAGAAAGCCTTATCTTCCAGTGTCCTAGTGTTGTGACATCTGTAAATATTTCGGAAACTAATGTTGATAATTGTTTAAAATTAAATTTACATAAAAATTCAGGTACAGAGCAACATGAAATATTTATACACCACGAAAAATCAGGAAACGTTTAAAAGTATCCTACCAGTTGACTTCCTGAATGTGACTGTTGTATATCTTGGTTTTATAAATTATTTGAGAAAATTATAAATTATAAATTAGAAGTAGCCGACTTCTTTCTGAAATTGCCTCCTGGGATATCTTTTAAACTTCCATTCATAGTAATAACTGACCACATAATTAAACATTTCACCGAGGACCATACATTTTTGTATCCCGGGACAATTGAACAAAGAATGAAAAGGGAAAAGAATAGGAAAGAAAAAGATAACAATGATAAAAGTGATGAAAATCCGTTAAGTTATTTTTATGCACTCAGTGAAAAACTTATCTGGTCCTATATAACACTAGCAGCGAGCACTCTATATCAAGATAAATATGAACAATATAAGAACCAAAAAAATCAGTTTAGCTTATTTTATAAATTTCCCTACAACATTGGAAAATATGTGGGCGGTTCTGGGTGTAATGCGATAAAAATTAATGTACACTGGAAAACGAAAAAAGGAAAAGAAATTTTAACCGTGCACACAGCGTTTCCGGTTCTTCTTCATCCAAATAATTAGCCGGGCGTGGGGGGGGGGGGGGCTAGGGATTAGTAGGTAGATAGGTTAGTGGATAGACAGGTAGGCAGTTTAGTGGGTGGGTAGGTAGATAGGTTAATGGATAGACAGGTAGGCAGTTTAGTGGGTGGGTAGGTAGATAGGTTAATGGATAGACAGGTAGGCAGTTTAGTGGGTGGGTAGGTAGATAGGTTAATGGATAGACAGGTAGGCAGTTTAGTGGGTGGGTAGGTAGATAGGTTAATGGATAGACAGGTAGGTAGTTTAGTGGGTGGGTAGGTAGATAGGTTAATGGATAGACAGGTAGGCAGTTTAGTGGGTGGGTAGGTAGATAGGTTAGTGGATAGACAGGTAGGCAGTTTAGTGGGTGGGTAGGTAGATAGGTTAGTGGATAGACAGGTAGGCAGTTTAGTGGGTGGGTAGGTAGATAGGTTAGTGGATAGACAGGTAGGCAGTTTAGTGGGTGGGTAGGTAGATAGGTTAGTGGATAGACAGGTAGGCAGTTTAGTGGGTGGGTAGGTAGATAGGTTAATGGATAGACAGGTAGGTAGTTTAGTGGGTGGGTAGGTAGATAGGTTAATGGATAGACAGGTAGGTAGTTTAGTGGGTGGGTAGGTAGATAGGTTAATGGATAGACAGGTAGGTAGTTTAGTGGGTGGGTAGGTAGATAGGTTAATGGATAGACAGGTAGGTAGTTTAGTGGGTGGGTAGGTAGATAGGTTAGTGGATAGACAGGTAAGCAGTTTAGTGGGTGGGTAGGTAGATGGGTTAGTGGATAGACAGGTAGGTAGTTTAGTGGGTGGGTAGGTAGATAGGTTAGTGGATAGACAGGTAGGCAGTTTAGGGGATGGGTAGGTAGATAGATCAATGGATTAATGTTTAGATCATTGTATGGTAGGTGGGTGGGTATGTAGATAGGTCAATGGATGAATGTTTAGATCATTGTATGGTAGGTGGGTGGATATGTAGATAGGTCAATGGATGAATGTTTAGATCATTATAAGGTAGGTGGGTGGGTATGTAGATAGGTCAATGGATGAATGTTTAGATCATTGTAGTGTAGGTGGGTGGGTAGGTAGATAGGTCAATCGATGAATGTTTAGATAGTATTAGTGTAAACTGGATGATAAGCTGTAGGTAAAAGTCTAACATCGGGTGACCTGGTGTGTATCCGGACAGGTTACTGCCCTCTCGACGTTCTTTAACAAGGTGAGAGGTTGTCGTGGAGTGTGCTCGGTGTGACAGACAGCTCAGCTTCTTGTGCTTGCCCACTCGAGTCGAACACGGGTTGCTCTTTTCCTAACTCTCATTTCTGTCAGAGGCGGCAGATACAACAAATAAAAAAAAAAAAAAAGGCTGCCGCTAACTGTATGGTAAGTTGACTCTCTTATATCAATGGTTCTCAACATTCCTCAGGTCATGACCCCCTAAGGGCGCTGATAATTCGCCCTGCCCTCTATTCTCCCTTACCATTTTGTATTAACTGAAAACCCTCACACATTTCTAGTATCCTACATAATCCGTCTACCACGATCCTGACCCTTCGCAGACCCCTGCCCCATGGATTGGGAACCATTGCTTCATGTTATGGAGACATTTCTTATGCTTTATAAATATCATTATATCACATGTAATATAAACGTTTTCTGCGTGATAACCGATGCTTTCATATAAACAAACAGAAGCATTAATTTTACTGTCCATATTAACTCTTTTCTTAACAAAACTGAATCAACCTGAGAAAAATGGTGCGTTCTAGAACAGGTCATAGAAATTATCAAATAATTTTATGGAAGAAACATGCAAATATAGCAATATATAAATGGAGAAAAAGAACGGCCTTTTCATTATAGAAAGATTTCAAACAAGAAGATGTCCTGTCCATAAACCTTGTCCTGGGAAGAAGAAAGAACTTTAAGTGAACATACAAACATACTCTAACATACAAATAGCACTATGCCCCCGGGACAGTGGTGTACCGCCGGGACAGTGGTGCGTCGAGCTTGAGGTATGCTTTAAGCAGCACTCCCCCTCAATGTTGACGTTGGAGATCCTTAAAATGTTAGCCAGGCTGAACCTGTTTCTGGGGAGCCGAGAGGTGGAGCAGGGTCTTGGCCAGTTTTGGGTTAGCCAGTCTTGACACAAGCAGTCAGCTACAGGTCATCCCCACAGAAATAAAAGAAGGAGTGATAATGCTAAAGATATGAAACTAGTAGCAGTAATTTTACAGTAGTTCTAACTGTATTAAAAGTAACAAACGCTGCAGTAGCTATTATTATTTAGGTACGTGTAACAGAAACTGAGGAAGTATTTGTTGTGTATAATGTAACTGTAGCAGCTTACTTTCATTTTACAATATTTCCCTTACAGAGATCTTGCTGGATCTTCAAGATTGTGACAGAGCTTCCAAATGCTCTGAACTTTCACAGGTGTTCTTGGTTATACCAAGATACCAGGTATCTGAAGATAGAGATAATTAATTATATTACTCTCAGTCGATAGCATGTTATTATGAAACTATGCATAGAACGTAACATTTGTTGTTCTTAAATGCCATTTTACAACTGACTAGATATACGCGCTGATCACATTCATGCCCTGATACAGCAATTGCCAATCTTTTCTGAGCTTGATCCCAAGCCAACAATGCTACGTCATCTCCGACTCGCATAAGTCTGAAAGCAAAGAGTAGTTGGATTTCTTTAAATAAAATTGGAATTTGAGGAAAAAATTAACTTATTATTCTCTGAGGTTTTCTTTTTCTTCATTATCTTTCTTACCACTCTAATACAGACACTCCCGGGGCCAGCAAGATAGAACCCACTGCTCCCGGGACCCAGCAAGCTAGAACCCACTTCCTATTATCTCAGTACATGAAAGACGGCTGATATCTAAGCATAGAAACGCTGTTGTGTAAACACATGATAATCAAATGGCAGTCAGACAAACGGAATTCGGTATATGTTACAGATACTCCAACCAATGCATGTTATTAAGACGATGTCTTAGAAGGGTACATAATGGGAAGGCGAAGATGGCTGCAAGATATCGTGGATGATCTGCAAATGGATGCATCAGCAGCAGGCCATCTTGCTCACAACCGAGAGACCTACAGGAGTGCTATTAGGGAGGCAAAGTTCCGCAAGGGACA
>CM019721.1:61339267-61521974 GCA_009760885.1 Achatina immaculata | reverse complement strand
AGTATAGTAATGTAATGTAGCACTGTTGCGATGTACAGTAGTATAGTGCAGTAGTGTAGTGGAATAATGTAGTGTAATAATGTTGTGTAGTGTATTGTAGTAGTATAGTGTAGTATAGTGTAGTAATGTAGTGTAGTGTAGTGTAGTAGTGAAGTGTAGTGTAGTGTAGTGTAGTGTAGTATAGTGTAGTGTAGTGTAGTGTAGTGTCCCTGTAATGTTCTCGATAAACTCGGGGACTTTATGTTTCACCCATACATAGCTTGTACTGGAGGAGCAGAATAACCTGATGTTAGACTATCTCTACAAAGTTTGCTCGTTTAAGCCTTCCTCTTCTAGCCACTTCATTATCATTTACATTATATGGCTTTCTTCTTCTACTTCTTCGTTCGCTTCTACCACCACGATCGCCACATGATCCAACTGAATTTACATCTGTGGTCTTTGATTGATCATGTGGACCCCCTGTTGTCCCTGTGAGGGCCACAAGAGATCTCCGAGAGGACCACATGAGATTCAGAGTATCGCTGGGTTTGGGCCTGTATTCTTTGTGGGTCGCAGAAGCAGGAGCGGCTTTCTAATTTCATGAACTTTTCTGCCTGCTTCTGTCCTCTTTTGTCTCTTATATCAGTGGTTTTCATACTTTTCCCCTCACGGTACACTACTATATGCAGTGAGTCCTCACTACAAATTTGTATTTTTCGTAAGACCATTCAGTTCATAGTATGCCTCTTCTTAAGTTTGGATGTTGGTGGAGAAAAACTATCCAGAAATTGCAGTGGAAGCAGTTCATACTATGTTACACTTCTCAACCACCTACTTGTGAGAGTTGGCATTTTCGCCACTAACAGTCATTAAAGCAAAGCACACGAGAGACATGTCTCAGTTGAATAGGAAATCTGTGTGCGTTGGTCTGCAGTTCAACCACCAATTGAACTTTTATGCTGCGGAATATTATTTGCGAACCACTGTCTTATATCATCCATAGTTTGCAGGCTAGCAATTTTTTTTCCAGTTCTCGTTTTGGTGTAGACCTCATTCTAACTTGAGCCTGTTTCATTCATTCATTCATTTATATGTCCCTTGCTGTACTTTGCCTCCTTAACAGCTATCCTGTAGGCCTCTCGGTTGTGAGCAAGATGGCTTGCTGCTGATGCATCCATTTGCAGATCATCAACGATGTCTTGCAGACATCTTCGTCTTGGTCTTCCTCTTTCTTTTTCCCATTATGTATATTTCCAATACGGTTTTCTATAGGTTATCATGACGTTTAATGTGTCCAAAATATTTAAGTTTTCTTTGTTTAATCCTCTTTACTAGCCAGCCTTTTTCAATATTATGTTCTTGTATTATGGATGTATTTGTTCTTTTTTCTGTCCATGATATTTGAAGAACTCTTCCTTAGCATTTACATTCAAGTGCATTTATGCGTTTCTCAGCCGTTTTGTTAAGTGTAGGCATATGTTGCGATGGGAAAGATGCATGCTCTTAAAAATCTTATTTTTGTAGTTCTGTCTGTTCCTCTCCACAGATTCTTTATTTGTTTTACTTTCTGAAGAGCGATAGATGTCCTCCTTTTAATTTCCCTCATTGTATCTCCATTATTAGTTAGTAGTGATCCAAGATATTCAAAACTCTCAACTTCTTCCAATTTTTCCTCATTAATACATATTTCATATGCCTTGTTTGTTTTGTCAGTTATCATCAATTTAGTTTTCTTCGCATTAAGATAGATGTTTTGCTCTTCACTATTCTGACGGACTGACATAATTAGTTTTTCCATTAATTGTGTGTTGTAGACAGTAATTCTGTGTCATTAGCATATGTAATCTCTGGTATATCATAACCCCCGATTGTTATGACATCGTAATATTCTTTTTCTAATACATCTCTAACATTCCTCATTATATTTTCAGTATACAAGTTAAATAAGTAAGGCGACATTATGCACCCCTGACGGACCCCTTGTTTTATGTCAAACCAAATTGTTATTTCACCATTTATTCTTACTGCTGCCTGTTGGTCTAGATACAGCAGTGATGTTAATTGTATCATTTGTGTTGGAAATCCCACTTTATTCCATTATTTCCCAAAGTTTCTGGTGTTGTACACAATCAAATGCTTTTGAGTAGTCTATAAAGTCTAAATATAGATTCAAATTAAACTATGCATATCTCTATTATTAATCTTATATTGAATATATGATCTCTTGATCATCTGTGATGACAACTGACAAAACAAACAAGGCAACTGAAATATGTATCAATGAGGAAAAACTGGAAGAAGTGGAGAGTTTTGAATATCTTGGATCACTACTAACTAATAATGGAGATACAATGAGGGAAATTAAACGGAGGACATCTATTGCTCTTCAGAAAGTAAAACAAATAAAGAATCTGTGGAGAGGAGCAGACAGAACCACAAAAATAAGATTTTTAAGGGCATGCATCTTTCCTATCGCAACATATGCCTGTGAGACCTGGACACTTAACAAAACAGCTGAGAAGCACATAAATGCCTTTGAATGTAAATGCTATAGAAGAGTTCTCCAGATATCGTGGACACAAAAAAGAACAAATATATCTATACTACAAGAGCTTAATATTGAAGAAGGCTGGCTAGTAAAGAGGATTAAAGAGAGAAAACTTAAATATTTTGGCCACATTAAACGTCATGATAATTTAGAGAAGACCGTATTGGAATTATACATAATGGGAAAAAGAAAGACCGAAACGAAGATGGCTGCAAGACATCGTTGATGATCTGGAAATGGATGCAGCAGCAGCAGGCCATCTTGCTCACAACCGAGAGGCCTACAGGAGTGCTGTTTGGGAGGCAAAGTTCCGCAAGGGACATGCAAAGGAATGAATGAATGATCATCTTCTTTGCCTGAAACCAGCTTGGACCATATTGACTTCTTCTTTTATTTTCTTACATTGTTTACCCATGATAATTTTAACAGAATTTTACTGGCGTGACTGTAGTTTCTGCATAATTTCAGGTTAACCTTTTTTGGCAGATGTATGAATACAGTTCTTTTCCATTCTTTTGGCCAGATACCTGAATGCCATATCTTTTTACACAGAGCATGATAAATTGTTGCATATTCCTTTCCTCCTGCTTTAATAAGTTCAGCTTATTAAATATAATCATTTGTGCAGGACTATATTTTAATGTGTCCCTCAACTATTTTGGGCATTTAGCAATGAGGCCTTCAGTTCCAGATCCTGGAAGTGCTTTCTCTAGGGACAGCTGAAGACTGTGTCAGGGACAGGGCATGTTCTGAAATGGCACTATTCCTAAAACAGCTGACACGTTATGCCCATGGTCCTTCCCAAATGTTATCACTTTTTCTTAAACTTTCCACGATCTGGCCACTGACAAAAACGTGTCCTGCACAGTCTTCAGAATAGTACCTCTCTTTGATACTTTTAACATGGACTAAGAAATGTATTCTGTGCTTGTAAAATGAGCAGTAAAAATCACATAAGTGTCATTAGCCACGGACCAGCACAAATCGTCTGTTAAAAGAACAAATTCAACTCCTTCCATAGCCTGCCTGATATTCTTTCTCTCTCTCTCTCTCTCTCTCTCTCTCTCTCTCTCTCTCTCTCTCTCTCTCCCCCTCTTGTGCGTGTTTATGTGTGTGAATTGAAACTTGGGCTGACATATTTCAAAATGCTTTTCACAAACTTGTTCCCATAACAACAATGATAGTAAAACATGCATCAAAACACACGTGGATAATTCTTGATATATTGCAACTCTCGAAGAAGCGGGATGATACCGGCAGAGATTTTAGTAGCCATGTTACACTTAGGAATAAGTATTATATTTAGTAAGACAGGAGAAGACAATTTACTGTAGTATTTTATTCACAGTCAAAACTGACAGTAAATGGATCTGGAAAGCGATAAATAACTCTAGTAAATAAAGGAAACGAATCTGACCACAAACTCTTGATCATGAACATATCTGCACTAAAGTCTGTGAACATTTTAGAGGAGAAATTCATATTCTTAAAATCTTCAATACCGACCCTTAATTGCGACCTGAATGTGTTAAAAACCTTACAATGACAGTAAGTATATAAAGTTAAAAGAATAAAGAATTCTTTTCCTAACAGTCTGTGAAGTTGATAACTACATCTGATCTTTAAAAAACACTAACTCCGCAGGATGTGATGACATTAACACTAAGATACTACGCTACGCTGCACCAGTTATTACAGACATAATTTATTATATTACATATTTATATATATATATTTTTTTATATTACATATGCAATCTGTGCGTTGACACACACCACGAGTATTTCTCTGGCACGCTCCAACTCTTCAAAGTGTTTCCTTTTTTAAAAATCTGGATCGACTAGAGACCTTTCCATTTATAGATCTATATCCATTCTGTCATCATTATCTTCACCTTTTGAAAAACATATACAAAAGCTAACACTTCTACAAATGCAGAAAAACAAAAAAAAATCTGCTGACAGACAGTCAGTCAGGATTTAGACCAGACCACTCCTATCATTCAGAGTTAGCTAAAATGACTGAAAACTGGCTATCTAATATAAATAATGATGTGTGTTGATGTCTTTGTTGATTTCAAGAAACCTTCGATACGATTGACCGTAAGATTCTTACTAAAAAAAGCTGGAAGGTTATATATATATATATATATATATATATATATATATATATATATACAATGTATATGTTCTTGTATAATAAAGAAAGATAAAACTATATGAAATATAAGTATACAGATTACATTAAAATTATATAAGAATGTAAGATAAAAATATTACATACACAAATACAGGATAATGAACTATGTAAGAGGTAACCGATCTAAGAAGACAGCGCACAGACACGCACAATAAAATAGACATACACACAAATACATTTTCAATGGAGTTCTTCTGACATTCCACTCTCGCATATATATAAAGATAATTTGTAACAAGTTACAAGATCTAACAAATTATGTTTAGAATTATGTTCTTTTATAACAGAACTCGGTGGCTTGCCAGTCATGGTATGAGAGGCTAAGAGGTCTTAAGTTATCAGTCGTAGTCCTACAATGCATACTGCCTACAAAGCTGCACAGCCACCCAGCGACAGTGATAACATTCTCTTCTCTGTCTCACAATCTTCAGTTCAAACCTGACCCCGCGACGATAATAAAGAAATGCATGTAAAAAGGTAAAATTGCAGTTTCCGTGCCGTTGAGGCATATTGGGGATACGGTGTTAGGCCCGTATTTCCCTGACCTTCGGTACATGAAAGAGTGATGTGTGCAGTATCACGCCTGGCTGCATTTACCTATCCAGATTTACCAGGTACCCATTTTTAGAGGCTTGATCGACCCCGGGGCTTGTGTGTGTGAGTGTGTACCGGGAAAAAATTCCCACTACTGAGACCGAACCCTGTTCCACCAGATGAGTGAACTGAGCACCTAACCACTCAGCTAACCAGACCAGCAGAGAAATACATGCAGATAATAATATTTTTGGCTGTAAGCTAGAGCTTCTATAATTATATTCACATACATATTCAGTCACTTCTGACCTCTTTATCTAGAGTTCCACTATCTCCTTATTTGGTGAAAACTCCTTGCTGATAGGTAGTTTGCTCCTAAGATGAAGGCGCTTCTACTTGTAGTTTCTGATTATGCTAAAACAGTTTAACTGTGAAATAATACACCTTGTTTCATCTCTTATCATAGACAGCGTGGAAGAATACCAAACAAAAGTACTGAATTTAAAAGAGCTTTTTTTTTTACATGCAGCTCGTACACAGCGAAAATATTTCGAACACAAAAATATTATGCGTTTTCTTTTAGAAATTTAACTCAGCAAAATGTTTTGTGAATCTGCATAAAGAGTTAGTTAAGACTTGAAAGAAATACAACAACGTTAACTTTCATATACTTTTTCGCTTGTTTCTTTATTTACAACAACCAGTTATCTTTCATTCTTCGCACAAACTCGATTTAATAAGGTATATAACATTACATACACATACATACACATACACATATATATATATATATATATATATATATATATACAATGTATATTTTCGTGTATAAGAATGAAAGATGAAACTATATGAAATATAAGTATACAAATAACAATAAATTATATAAGAACGTAAGATGAAAATATTACATACACAAATACAGGACAATGAACTACGTAAGAGGTAACCGATCTAACAACACAGCGCGCACACACGCACATGTAAATAGACATACACACAAATATATTTTCAATGGAGTTCTTCTGACGTTCCACTCTCCACATAATGTAGCTGCAGTTACCTGTCCTGAATTTTATGAGGACGGGATCATTAAATTTTAAAGGAGGAAATAACCCTGTCTGTGAGGAGAAGATATTTACGTTTTTGTTTTTTTTTTTGTGAGGAAGTGATTACCATGCGACAGTAGGTCACAGCCCTCGCTTTCTAGAAAACGTCTTAAGTCATCAGTCGTAGTCCTACAATCCATACTGCCTACAAAGCTGCACAGCCACCCAGCGACAGTGATCACATTCTCTTCTCTGCCTCACAATCTTCAGTTCAAACCTGACCCCGCGACGATAATAAAGAAATGCATGTAAAAAGGTAAAATTCTAGTTTCCGTGCCGTTGAGGCATATTGGGGATACGGTGTTAGGCCCGTATTTCCCTGACCTTCGGTACATGAAAGAGTGATGTGTGCAGTATCACGCCTGGCTGCATTTACCTACCCAGATTTACCAGGTACTCATTTTTAGAGGCTTGATGGACCCCGGGGATTGTGAGTGCGAGTGTTTACCGTGAAAAAAATTCCACTACTGAGACCGAACCCGGTTCCACCAGATGAGTGAACTGAGCACCTAACCACTCAGCTAACAAGGCCAGCAGAGAAATACATGTAGATAATAATATTTTTGGCTGTAAGCTAGAGCTTCTATAATTATATTCACATGCATATTCAGTCACTTCTGACCTCTGTATCTAGAGAGTTCCACTATCTCCTTATTTGGTGAAAACACTTTTCTGATAGGCAGTCTGCTCCTAAGATGAAGGCGCTTCTACTTGTAGTTTCTGATTATGCTAAAACAGGTTAACTGTCAAATAATACACCTTGTTTCATCTCTTATCATAGACAGCGTGGAAGAATACCAAACAAAAGTACTGAATTTAAAAGAGCTTTTTTTTACATGCAGCTCGTACACAGCGAAAAGATGTCGAACAGAAAAATATTATGCGTTTTCTTTTAGAAGTTTAACTCAGCAAAATGTTTTGTGAATCTGCATAAAGAATTAGTTAAGACTTGAAAGAAATTCAACAAAGTTATCTTTCATATACAGTTTCGCTCGTTTCTTTATTTACAACAACCAGTTATTTTTAATTTGCACCGACTATAAAACAGAGAATCTAAAGTTGTTCTGTACTTACTGCTCATTTTGTAATAAACAATAATGTTGACGCTGGCATTGATTGTTTCGAACACAGAAGCGAAAGAAAATCCAGAACAGAAATTATTGTTGTATGCACCAAAAATTATAAATTCAGGAACTACAACAGTGATAATATAAAGAACAAGCATTGGTAAGAAACAGACGCAGTAGATAACTGCAACAATAGCTATCATTTTCACTATCTTTTTTTCCTTCTTGCTTGTGTTTTTTGTTGAACTGCTACCATAGCTACTTGTAGACTTTCTCCATTTTGTCTGTTCTCTAATTTTAACTGTCAAAATTATTGTTAAAACGATGACTGCTCCGAAAGAGCTGAGTTGTGTACAAGCGCTGAATATGAAGCTCAGAGACGTCATTTGATCACGGCCTGGTAGAAATAATAGTCCTAGCATAGAACGATTTTGTTTAGAGTCAAACTTCCAGTCTATGTAACATGTAGCGTAGTCTGGGACCAATGTCAGAAACATAACAACAAATATGATTACACAAACAGACACGGCCAGTTTTGGTGTGACGATTCTCTTGACTTTCAGTGGCATGACGACACACAGACACCTCTCCAGTGTGATGTACACAGTTATCCAACTGGTTATTCTAGCGAAACAACCATGAGGCCAACCACCCGTAAGATGTTGGACCTCGTCTGCGATCAGAGGTACTTTGTAAATAAACAGTGGATTCTTAAGTAGATTTACCCACTCAAGCGTGATAAGAGAACAAAGATCAGAAACTGACATGGCTAGAAGGCTAATATTTACTGTATCATTTAAGCCTTGCTTGAGAAAGACTATAATGTTGATGATGTTAGATATAATGCCAGATAAACCAACAGCGGCGGCAAGAATAGCATGGTTGGTGGTGTAAAATATTATAAGATCATTATCACTAATTAAATCCATACTTGTTAATATATCCTGTGTTGAGTCTCCAAGTTCCGACACTATTCTTAATTTTACGTTTGTCATCAATTATAAAGAAAAAAAAGATAAATCGCAAGGGAAACAAATACAGAGCGTGGCACTGACTGAAGATGCATGAGTTTTTAGAAATGAATGTGAAAATCAAGAATGGTAATTTTATTCACATGTGGTAAGAACATATCACAGAAATAGCATTTCCAAATGATAAATAAAGCTGCTTTTATTTCGCTGATGACACGACACTGATCTGTATTTCAGATATTAATTTTTTTAAAATTTATTTCTTAATTTTTCACACTGTGTTTTCCAGCTACAAAAAAAAGATTGCTTCGTTTTCGCTTGCTCAAGATCCGAAGTTTTCTAGACTTTGGCTTGTAGCCTGAGTAAAGTATTGAAGATATAAGTTTATTATGCTCTTGCTAGGAGCCAGATATAAAATCCTATTTTTGAGTTGACAGACTTTTGATTTTGGCCCCGGCACAGTTAAGTGGCTGGGATCTTGAGTCTATACTCAATATAAGAAAAAAAAATGTCAAGAGTTATAATTGCTAAACTCACACAGTTACTCTTATGCAACATTCATAAATCGAAGTTGTATTGATTTTGATCGTAGTTTCGATGCGTCAGACTTAGATTTAAAAAGTTCTGTGAAGGTATTTGTAACGCTAAAATAACATCCAAGATTTAAAGTCGATATCTGCATGTTTCATGACTTCATTAAATTCAATTTAATTCTGCTCTGGCTGTGATAATCGTCACGAGGAGAGTAGGAAAAACGTGTATAATTTCTTTCTTTGAAAAAATAAATTAGAGTAATGGGTAGTCTTTTCATTAATAGAAATTGGAAAATCTATTAAATGTTTAAACTGAGTGAGAGATCTGTTCCAAAAAAGAGACGTCTAATGCGATAATACTGTAACACATCTCCCAGTGATGTTTCCATTCTTGTACACTGAATTAATGGTTGTTAACTTCAGTTCGTAGCTAAGTGAAATAGATCTTTTCAGGTGGATTTTTTCAATTTAATAAAATGTCTTTATTACTACTTTTTTCATTATTATAATTTTCACGCCGTATTGGATATTTCTGTTCTGAAAAATGATTATCTAGAGCACTGACATTTTGAAAAGCAGAGACACAATTTGGCCTTTACAAAATAATTACCACATGGATACTTTCCGAGTGTGAGTCAAGTAATTCCTCTCTGGTGTTCTCCTAAAAATAGAAAAGCCAGTGATAAAAGCTGGTATCATTTTTCTGGCAATATCAGTCAATAAACTTTCAAAAAAAAAAAAAAAGCACGAATATGGTCTTGGACTTGGGCGTGGCAGAAATGTCAAAGAGATGAACGTGTAGAGCTTTTGAATACTATACATTTCTAATTTAACTCAAGATTCTTATTCTTGTTGTTTACAACAGAAAGTTCTTTGTGCTCTTATAAACTATTTGTGATTTGATTTCTTTGCTCAGAGAGATGATAGAAGTTAATGTAGATCCAAGATAGCCGAACTTTTCCACGGACTGAAAAAGTGCTAGACAGATTCCTTGTTAGATAGATCAGTGTGGCTAAAAAATCACTGCCTTGTTTATACTTACCGTTTAGTGTTGACAAATTACATGATCTGGTGGTAGCAAATAGGATCTCCTTGGTTATAACTTGTTCTTGTCTCAGCCCTAAGACATTCTAAGTTCAACAATGAGTATTCTAACCGTGCGTTAATGACGTCTTTCGATGGACAGTTTAAATGGCAACAAAGTATATTCCAAACAGTGTAGGGTCTACGAAGCAGCCATGCTTATTTCTGCTCTTGATCTCTAAACTATTTCTACTCTTGATGTCTAAACTACCAGATGTACCCCTATCGAACTGCATGATAAGTTTTTTTATCGTCGTGTAATGAAGCTGTCATTTTAAGTAGTAATGGTGGAGACCCGTTGTATTCTAACTCATGGTGTCAAAGGCCTTTGTGAGGTCAACAGAAACAAAGAAGAGGGCGTACAATGTTCTCTGTATTTTCCTTACAGATGTCTAAGCGTGAAGATAATTCACTGGCTGATCTTCTAGCCCTAAAACTACACCGTGTTTCGAAATGAAAACGCTCTATCAGTTTCTGCAAGCGTTGAGGAGAACCCGAGCGAAGGTCTTATTTATTATACTAAGAAGAGAGATCCCTCCGTAACTGTTGCAATCATCTTTTTAGTTTTAGTTTTTCTGCAGCCTCAATATCTTGACATCTGACAGGTCCCGAGGGATCTCTCTCCCACTCTCACTCACTCTGTATCATTCTCTCTCTCTCTCTCTCTCTCTCTCTCTCTCTCTCTCTAACACTGGATGAAAATCTTGTGGATATGTGTCAGAAAGGTATCTACATAATTCTTTCTGGACTTCCACTGCGGTGTTATTTTTGCTTGTTGTTTTCTCATTTGAAAGGTTTTTGATGGCATCGGAGAGCTCCTGCTCAGTGGTTTCATCATCTAATTCCACTATTTCAGGAAAGTTTAACTACTAGATCTTCTAGTTTCACCATGTCAGGAATATTTAACTACTAGATCTTCTAGTTTCACCATTTCAGGAATGTTTAACTACTAGATCTTCTAATTCCACAATTTCAGGAATGTTTAACTACTAGATCTTCTAGTTTCACCATTTCAGGAATGTTTAACTACTAGATCTTCTAGTTCCATCGTTTCAGGAATGTTTAACTACTAGATCTTCTAGTTCCACAATTTCAGGATTGTTTAACTACTAGATCTTCTAGTTCTAACATTTCAGGAATGTTTAACTACCAGATCTTCTAGTTCCAACATTTCAGGAATTTTTAACTACTAGGTCTTCTAGTTCCAACATTTCAGGAAGGTTTAATTACTAGATCTTCTAGTTCCACCATTTCAGGAAGGTTTAACTACTAGATCTTCTAGATTTGCATTTGCCGGTTTCTCATCAAAGCAGAGTTTTAAGTAATTTTCCATATAACTTTCCGGCTCCTTATTTATATCTCGAATAAGCAGAACATTTTAAGTTTTTTTAATGTGCGAGAAGGGGGAAGGGGGTTGGGATGAGGTTAAAATTTGGTGATACTTGGTCCTACAGCTACCTTGATGTTTCTTATACACTGTTTTGACATCCCCCATAAAGAGCATACATTAATCCAGGATTCATTCGGAAAGGTTCTCATTGCCCTGTGCACTTCTGCTCTCACAAACTCCAATAGGTCCTTTGACTTTTGTGAATGATTCTTCCTGTAATCTTGTATATCCTGGTGCTTCTTTTCTGAGAGCGTTTTCTTCATTCAAATCTTTACTCGAGTATCTATTTTTCCCAAAAAAAGAGACTGCACGACCAAAGACGTTCAGTTTTAGTTTTTGTCCAGCTTTCGTCTACAATTATTTTGTCTTCCAACTTTTTTAATTTTCTTTGGAAAGTCTTTTTTTCTTGGTATTTCATGGTCTTTGAACTGATCTTTGGTTTAGCTGGTTCTTTAAGTATATATATGTGTCTTGACCATTACTTTTACTAATAACTAATGCATGATTTATATCACAGTCTGTACTGAGAAAGTCACCCGTGACTCTTAGTGCATTTCGGTGTGGTTATATCAAGATCCGACAATTAAGTAATGTGACTAATTATATAATAAATAAAATAAACAAAAGTTGAAGATATAACCTGTATTTTATTCAAAGTACGCCCCTTGTACATTGATACAGCGAGTGACACGATCTAACAAACACATGGAAAGATCTCTGCAGTTCTTCTGTTGGTATGGCCCTTAAACTCGACGTTACGGCCATATGGATGTCGTCAGTATCGTCAAAACAGCGCCCTTTTAGTGGTAACTTTAGTTTTGGGAATAGAAAGTAACCGCAGGGAGACAAATCTAAGAAATAGGGTGGATGACTGAGAACAGAACTTGTTTTTGGGGCAAAAATTCCTGTACATCTAGCACCCGGTGAGCCCGTGGATTATCATGAAGAAGGAAAAAAAAAACTGCCAAGTGTAGAATACTCGGGTCGGACTCGGAGAATCCTTTTCAATAGACGTTTTCAAAATACTTAAATAAATTTTGCCACTGACAGTCTGTCCTTCTGTAATAAATTATTTGTGAATAGCTCCTTCGCTATCGTAGAAGGACACAAACGTTGTCTTCACTTTCGACTAAGACGAATATTTTTACCTTTTGGTGATGATGATGACTTCCACTGAGCACTTGGGCGTTTAGTTGTAGGATCAAAGCGGAAAATCCATGTTTCATCCTCTGCAACAATCAAATTTAAGAAATGTTTATTTCTGTGACACGTTTTGATGATGTCTTTTGCGTAATCAACACGCTGATGTTTTTGGTCATTAGACAACGAATGTGGTACAAACTACCAAACAGCTTTTTCTTGCCCTTCTTCTTCTTCTTCTTCTTCTTTTTACGTATAACACTAAACATAGCCAACGTTTAAAAAACTGTCTTCTTCCTAAACCCAGGATTGATCTGTACAAGAAAAGCCTTGCATACTCTGCAGTACAGCTCTGGAACACCCTCCCCTACAATTTAAAATCCATTGGTAATACTTCATCCTTTAACTCAAACCTGTTTCATTATTTACTTGCTTGTAATTATATGCCTCCATAAAATAGCCAGTACTCTCTCAACACATGGCTCGTAAACCATCAAGTACTTTAATGACATAGTTAGAAAAGCAACTAGTTAGATATTGTTAGAAATTATTTTAATGTTTGTAAAAAAAAAATATGTTAGAAGATGATTTACAATGTATTTTATTTATGTATATGTCTGCGTGTGTATGTGTGCGTGAGTGCTATTTTATTAGGTTAATGACTTCTTCTCTTTTACCTTGAATGTAATAGTTAAATCTTACACTCTTTTGATATGTTTTTCCTAATTTAATTTGTATTTTTTTTACTAAATCAAGTGTGTGGGAAGAATGAAAGATGGAGTGATGAAGGGCAGAATGTAAGACGGGCCTGCGTGCCCAATTCTTTACCCTTGAAAAATAAAGATTATTCATTCATTCATTCATTCATTCATTCTTTTTCTTTTTCTTCTTCTTCTTCTTCGTTCGCTTCTACCACCAAGACCGCTCTATGATCCCACTGAATTTACGCCCGTGGTCCTCTTTAAGTTCGGTGGTCCCCCGTGTGGTCCCAAAGAGGACCACAGGAGATGCAGAGTATCTCAGGGCTTGAGCCTGAATTCTTGGTGGGTCTCGGAAGCGCGATTGCGTGACACCGTGGTTTTCGTTGCACCAGTTTAGTTTAGAGTTGGACTTTCTCACCGGAGAACCTCCACGTGTTAGAATATCAGCATATCCCCGCTGGGTGAGAGGTGGTAGCCCACCCAAGCCAGAGTTGGACTTTCTCACCGGAAAACCTCGATGTGTTTTGAGATAGCCGTGTATCACCGCCGGGTGAGAGGTGGTTGCCCATCCAGTCCAGAGTTTGACTTTCTCACCGGAAAACCTCAGCGTGAATAGGATATGCATACATTCCCGCCTGGTGAGAAGTGGTTGCCTATCTAGACTGCCCTGGTCCAGTGTCTCCGACTTCAGCATTTTGTGGTCGTGGCCGCTACCCTTCCTAGTTGTGACCAGGATGGCGCTCTGGTCTAGGAGGACGAATCCTCGCCACTAGTGACTTCCATCCCTGGGTTGAACCGGTTTAGGCATATTATCCCAGTATGGGCGTGTTTGGGATGTGACCGACCTCTAGAGCAGAGGTACCATGGCATGCGTAGCCTTCAAGTTTCACCCCTGCTGTGAGCCGGTTTAGGCATATTTCATCAGTGTAGGTGTATTTCGGACGTGGCCGGCCTCTAGCGCAGAGTTGCCGTGGTATGTGTAGCTCTCGCAGCGGTACTACTGGACATACCGATTAAATTTCACTTTGTACCTTCACCTTTTCACATCGGCACAACACAGCAACCTTTATTTCTTTTCCGCATTTTCTTCCTTGACCGGGAGTAGCTTCACTCCACGCGTGGCATTGGAAGAGTATCTTAACCTCTGGGTTAAGCCGGTTCAGGCATTTCACTCGATATGACTGCAATCAGGACGTGGCAGACCTCTAGACCAGTAGTGCTTTGATTTGACTGTTTGCTTCGCCTTATTATTTCTACCACTTTTTCCGAAGTCGTGCCGCACGGCAACCCCTTCTCACCTTTCTTCATTGGCCGGGAGGAGCACCGCTTCACGCACGGCGTCTTAAGAATCTCGCCAGCAGCGTGTTTTTCTTGCCCAAATCTTCCAGTAAAATTTTAAGAATGGTCTCTTGGTTAACACTAAATTCATCTGCCATCACCCGCACAGTCAAACAACGTTCTTATTGTATCCGTTCTCTGATTTTTGCAATGAGTTCCTCATTACATACAGAAATTAGGCGTCTATGTCTAGTTGCATTTATAATCGTTTCCACACCACTTTTGAATCGTGAATACAACCTCAATATCTGTGCACAAGATAAACAATCATCTCCATAAACCTGTTGCATCAATTCGGCTGTCTCCTCAATGGCACTTTTTCTGAGTTTTAAACAGAACTTAATTTTATCTTTTTGCTCCATGCTGATTACGTAACAATGCAGCTCTGACTGGGTCAACAAAATGGCGGCTTGTTTGTCGTCTGCTTATCGGGCGGCGATGAAAAGTTGTCAGATTATAGATGAAGGTTGCCTCTTCTCTGTGCATTCCGTGCTTTGCTTCATGTATGGCATTTTGGTCTTGGCCATAATAATATCATGATGATGTATACAAGGTCCGACAATTAAGTAATGAAAAAAACAGGAACATGGTCATGCTTTAATAAGCTTGTGGCTGATTTCTTGGTCAGAAAACTTCTAGGTGTTGAAACAAACGATAAGCCTGGGCCTTGTCATTATAAGGCAGCCATTATTCCCCTTCGCTACAGGCCTGGACGTGTCCTTCTCAGATTTTGACGCAGTCACTGCAGAACAGAAATATAACGTCAGAAGAAGGAATTGGCAGTCTCGGGAACAGGGACAAATATTTGGTGCCCAGCTACCTTGATGTCACAGAAGACGATCACCATGATCTTGACACGGCATTTTAATTGTCTTTTTGAGTTTTGGTGCTTTGCTTCGAGGTCATATAACCATAAGCCCAGCTGTCATAATCAGTCATGACACTAGACACGAAGGTTTCATCCTCTGATGGGAATGATCAGATGTGAGATTTCTGGGAACACATTTGGCTGTGACGAGGTGTACGCCCAGTTCTTCGGTGACAATCTCCTGACATCTACAAAAAAAAAATGTTCCCATCGCCATATAAAGCTTTCGAAAGGGCAGACATAGATTCTCAAAGATGAACTGTTGGACCTTTGCGACATTTTGAGGACTTGTACAGGTCAAAGGCCTCCTCCAGTGTGGTCGCTGTCATCAACTGATGCACAGATACTGTGTTCACTCAAGAGATTATGTAAGTCTAGCTCAGCGTCACTTTGTACACTGATTCACAACCACATGCTAGTACTGCCACCTGGTGTTATATCGTGAGGTCCAAGAAGGTTTAGATGCCGGCATCATCAGTCTGCAAGATTTCAACATAAATATAGCTTGTGTAGTGTAGTGTAGTGTAGTGTAGTGTAGTGTAGTGTAGTGTAGTGTGGTGTGGTGTGATGTAATATAGTGTGGTGTGGTGTGATATGGTGTAGTGTAGTGTAATGTAGTGTAGTGTGGTGTAGTGTAGTGTAGTGTAGTGTAGTGTGGTGTGGTGTAGTGTAGTGTAGTGTAGTGTGGTGTGGTGTGGTGTAGTGTAGTGTAGTGTGCTGTAGTGTGGTGTCGTGTAGTGTGGTGTGTTGTAGTGTAGTGTCCTGTGGTGTAGTGTAGTGTAGTTTAGTGTAGTGTGGTGTGGTGTAGTGTACTGTAGTGTAGTTTAGTGAGGTGACGTGTAGTGTCGAGTAGTGTGTTGTGGTGTAGTGTAGTGTAGTGTCGTGTAGTGTACTGTAGTGTGGTGTAGTGTAGTGTAGTGTGGTGTAGTGTAGTGTAGTGTAGTGTCATGTAGTGTGGCGTAGTGTAATGTAGTGTCGTGTAGTGTGTTGTGCTGTAGTGTAGTGTAGTGTCGTGTAATGTAGTGTAGTGTAGTGTCGTGTAGTGTAGTGTAGTGTAGTATGGTGTAGTGTAGTGTAGAGTGGTGTAGTGTAGTGCAGTGTGGTGTAGTCTCGTGTAGTGTGGTGTAGTGTAGTGTAGTGTCGTGTTGTGTGGTGTGGTGTACTGTAGTTTCGTGTAGTGTAGTGTCGTGTAGTGTGAAGTAATGTAGTGTAGTGTGGTGTAGTGTAGTGTAGTGTAGTGTAGTGTCGTGTCGTGTCGTGTAGTGTGGTGTGGTGTAGTGTAGTGTAGTGAGGTGTAGCGTGGTGTAGTTTAGTGTAGTATTGTGTCGTGTAGTGTAGTTTAGTGTGGTGCGGTGTGATGTGGTGTAGTGTAGGGTAGTGTGGTGTAGTGTAGTGAAGTGTCGTGTAGTGTAGTGTCGTGTAGTGTGGTGTAGTGTAGTGTAGTGTAGTGTGTTGTGGTGTAGTGTAGTGTAGTGTGGTGTAGTGTGGTGTAGTATAGTGTCGTGTAGTTTGTTGTGGTGTAGTGTAGTGTCCTGTAGTGTAGTGTAGTGTGGTGTGGTGTAATGTAGTGTGATGTAGTGTAGTGCATTGTAGTGTAGTGTTGTGTAGTGTGGTGTAGTGTAGTGTAGTGTAGTATTGTGTGGTGTAGTGTAGTGTCATTTAGTGTGTTGTAGTATAGTGTAGTGTAGTGTCATGTAGTGTAGTGTAGTGTAGTGTAGTGTCGTGTGGTGTAGTGTGATGTAGTGTGGTGTAGTGTAGTGTTGTGTATTGTGGTGTAGTGTAGTGTAGTGTAGTGTAGTGTCGAATGGTGTAATGTTTTGTAGTGTAATATAGTGTAGTGTAGTATGGTGTAGTGTTGTGTAGTATAGTGCAGTGTAGTGTGATGTAGTGTGGTGTAGAGTAGTAGTGTAGTGTAGTGTAATGTGGTGTGGTGTAGTGTGTAGTAGTGTAGTGTAGTGTGGTGTAATGTAATGTATTGTAGTGTAGTTTAGTGTAGTGTAGTGTGATGTTGTTTAGTGTAGTGTCCTGTAGTGTGTTGTAGTGTAGTGTCGTGTAGTGTGGTGTGGGGTTGTGTAGTGTAGTGTCGTGTAGTGTAGCGTAGCGTAGCGTTGTATAGTGTAGTGTAGTGTAGTTTAGTGTAGTATAGTGTGATGTGGTGTAGTGTAGTGTAGTGTAGTGTCGTGTCGTGTAGTGTGGTGTAGTGTAGTGTAGTGTCGCGTGGTGTGGTGTGGTGTGGTGTAGTATAGTGTCATATAGTGTAGTGTAGTGTAGCGTGGTGTGATGTAGTGTAGTGTGGTGTAGTGCCGTGTAGTGTAGTGTGGTGTGATGTAGTGTAGTGCCGTGTAGTGTGGTGTGCTTTGGTGTAGTGTATTGATGTGTAGTGTAGTGTCGTATAGTGTGGTGTGGTGTAGTGTAGATGTCTTGTAGTGTAGTGTAGTGTCGTATAGTGTGGTGTGGTGTAGTGTAGATGTCCTGTAGTGTAGTGTAGTGTGGTGTGGTGCAGTGTAGTCTCGTGTAGTGTGGTGTGGTGTGGTGTAGTTTAGTGTCGTGTTGTGTGGTGTAATGTGGTGTATTGTAGTGTCGTGTAGTGTGATGTGGTGTGGTGTTGTGTAGTGTAGTCTTGTGTAGTGTGGTGTGCTGTGGTGTATTGTGGTGTGGTGTGGTGTAGTGTAGTATAATTTAATGTGGTGTGGTGTAGTGTAGTGTAATGTCGTTTAGTGTGGTGTGGTGTGGTTTAGTGTGGCGTGGTGTGGTGTGGTGTAGTAGAGTGTCGTGTAGTGTGGTGTGGTGTAGTGTAGTGTGGTGTACTGTGGTGTTGTGTAGTGTTGTGTAGTGTAGTGTGATGTGGTGTGGTGGAACGTAGTGTAGTGTGGTGTGGTGTTGTGTAGTGTAGTGTATTGTTTTGTAGTATAATGTAGTGTAGTGTATTGTAGCGTAGTGTAGTGTAGTGTAATGTAGTGTAGTGTAGTAGAGTAGTGTAGTGTATTGTATTGTAATGTAGTTTTGTGTGGTGTAGTGTAGTAAAGTAGTATAGTGTACTAGTGTAGTGTAGGAAGGTGTAATTTAGCAAAATAGTGTAGTATTCTAATGTAGTTTTGTGTAGTGTCGTTTAGCAGTGTAGTGCAGTGTAGTAGTATAGTGTAGTGTAGTGCAGTGCAGCGCAGTAGTGTTGTGTAGTGGTGTAGTGTATTGTTAGTCTCGTGTAGTGTAGTTTTATAGTGTAATAGTGTAGTGTAGTATAGTAGTGTAGTGTGGCAGTTTAGTGTAGTTCAGTAGTATAGTGTAGTGTAATAGTGCAGTGTAATAGTGTAGTGTAGTAATGTGGTGTAGTAATGTAATGTAATTGTAGTAGTGTAGTATAGTGTAGTGTCCATGTAATATTCTCGAGCAACTCGAGGACTTTCTTTTTCACCCATACTTAGCTTTTGCTGGAGGAGCTGAATAGCCTGATGTTAGATTGGGTCCTATTGAGTGTTTTCTTATCATTGCCTTTTTTATCTCTACAAAGTTTGCCTGTTCAAGCTTTCCTCTTCTAGCCACTTCATTATCATTTACATTATGTGGCTTTCTTCTTCTACTTCTTCGTTCGCTTCTTCCACCAAGATCGCCCCGTGATCCAACTGAATTTACATCTGTGGTCCTTGATTGGTCCTGTGGACCCCCTGTTGTCCCCGTGAGGGTCACAAGAAATCCCTGAGAGGACCACATGAGGTTCAGTGTATCACGGGGCTTGGTCCTGTATTCTCGGTGGGTCGCAGGAGCGGGAGCGGCTTTCTAATTTCATGAACTTTTCTGCCTGCTTCTGTCCTCTTTTGTCTCTTATATCAGTGGTTTTCATACTTTTTCCCTTCGCGGCACACTATTATATGTAGTGAGTCCTCACTACAAATTTGTATTCGTAAGACCATTCTGTTCATAGTCTGCTTCTTCTTAAGTTTTTGATGTTGACGGAGAAAAACTATCTAGAAATTGCAGTGGAAGCAGTTCATACTATGTTACACTTCTCAACCACCTACTTCTGAGAGTTGGCCTTTTCGCCACTAACGGGCGTTAAAGCAAAGCACACGAGAAACAAGTCTCAGTTGAACAGGAAATCTGTGTGCGTTGGTCTGCAGTTCAACCACCAATTGAACTTTTATGCTGCAGAATATTATTTGCGAACCACTGTCTTATATCATCCATAGTTTGCAGGCTAGCAATTTTTTTCAGTTCTCGTTTTGGTGTAGACCTCATTCAAACTTCAACCTGTTTCATTCATTCATTCATTTGCATGACCCTTGCTGAACTTTGCCTCCTTAACAGCTCTCCTGTAGGCCTCTCGGTTGTGAGCAAGATGGCCTGCTGCTGATGCATCCATTTGCAGATCATCAACGATGTCTTGCAGAATCTTCGTCTTGGTCTTCCTCTTTCTTTTTCCCATTATGTATCCTTCCAAGAGGTCTTCTCTAGATTATCATGACGTTTAATGTGTGTAAAATATTTAAATTTTCTTTGTTTAATCATCTTTACTAGCCAGCCTTCTTCAGTATTAAGTTCTTGTAGTATGGATATATTTGTTCTTTCTTGAGTCCATGGTATTTGAAGAACTATTCTGTAACATTTACATTCAAAAGCATTTATGTGTTTCTCAGCTGTTTTTTTAAGTGTCAAGGTCTCACAGGGATATGTTGCGATGGGAAAGATGCATGCCCTTAAAAATCTTATTTTTGTAGTTCTGTCTGCTCCTCTCCACACATTCTTTAGTTGTTTTACTTTCTGAAGAGTTTTTCCATTCCTTTTTGTGTTGTGGACAGTAATACTGTGTCATCAGCATATCTAATATCTGGTATTTCATAACCTCCAATTGTTATGGTATCGTAATATTCTTTGTCTACATCTTCTCTAACATTCCTCATTATATTTTCAGTATACAAGTTAAATAAATAAGGCGACAAAATGCACCCTTACGGACCCCTTGTTTTATGTCAAACCAAGTTGTTATTTCACCATTTATTCTTACTGCTGCCTGTTGGTCTAGATACAGAAGTGATGTTAATTGTATCACTTGTGTTGGAAATCCCATTTTTTCCATTGATTCCCAAGGTTTCTGGTGTTGTACACAATAAAATGCCTTTGGGTAGTCTATAAAAGATAAATATAGATTCACAATAAACTGTCTTTGCATTTCTCTATTATTAATATTATATTGAATATATGATCTATTGATCCTCTTCCTTGCCTGAAACCAGCTTGGTCCATATTGACGTCTTCTATTTTCTTACATTGTCTACCCATTATGATTTTTAACCGAATTTTACTGGCATGACTAATCAGAGCAACAGTTAGTTTGGGCATAATTTCAACTTACCCTTTGTTTGGCAGTGGTATGCATACAGTTCTTTTCCATTCTTTTGGCCAAATACCTGAATGCTATATCCTTTTACATAGTTCATGATAGATTGTTGCAAATTCCTTTCGTCCTGCTTTAATAAGTTCAGCTTATTAATATAGTCATTTTTGCAGAATTATTTTAATATGTCCTTCAACTTTTTTTCACCATTTAGCAAGGAGGCCTTCAGTTCCAGACCCTGGAAATGCTTTTTCTAGGGACAACAGCTGAAGACTGTGTCAGGGATAGGGCATGTTCTGAAATGGTACCATTCCTAAAACAGCTAACACGTTATGCCTATGTACCTTCTCAAATGTTATCACTTCCTCGTAAACTTTCCACGATCTGGCCACTGACAAAAACGTGTCCTGCACAGTCTTCAGAATAGTGCCGCTCTTTGATTCTTTTAACATGGACTAACAAATTTAATCTGTGCCAGGAAAATGAGCAGTAAAACTCACGTAAATGACATAAGCCACCTATGACCACTAATCTTCTCTTAAAAGAACAAATTCAACTCCTTCAATACCCTGCCTGATCTATCTATCTATCTATCTATCTATCTATCTATCTATCTATCTATCTATCTATCTATCTATCTATCTATCTATCTATCTATCTATCTATCTATCTATCTGTCTATCTATCAGTCTATCTGTCTGTCTCTCTGTCTATCTGTCTGTCTGTCTGTCTATCTATCTATCTTTAAAAAGCTGTCTTCTTCCTAAACCCACGATTGATCTGTACAAGACAAGCCTTGCATACTCTGCAGTACAGCTCTGGAACACCCTCCCCTACCATTTAAAATCCATTGGTAATACTTCATCCTTTTACTCAAACCTGTTTCATTATTTACTTGCTTGTAATTATATGCCTCCATAAAATAACCAGCACTCTCTCAACACGTGACTCGCCAACCATCAAGTACTAAAATGACATAGTTAGAAAAACAACTTGTTAGATATTGTTAGAAATTATTTTAATGTCTGTAAAAAAACATATGTTAAAAGATATGTATTTAAAATGTATTTTTGTTTATGTATATGTCTGCGTATGTATGTGTGCGTGAGTGCTATTTTATTAGGTTAATTACTTCTTCTCTTTTACTTTGAATGTAGTAGTTAAATCTTACACTCTTTTGATATGCTTTTTCCTAATTTAATTTGTATATTTGTATAAATCAAATGTTTGGGAAGAATGAAAGATGGAGTGATGAAGGGCAGAATGTATGACGGGCCTGCGTGCCCGATTCTTTACTCTTGAAAAATAAAGATTATTCATTCATTCATTCTCTCTCCCCCTCCCTATCTGTGTGTGTTTGTGTGTGTGGATTGAAACTGGACTGAAATATTTCAAAATGCTTTTGACAAACTTGTTCCCATAACAAAAATGATAGTAAAACATGCAACAAAACACCCGTGGATAACTCTTGATGTATTGCAACTCGCGAGGAAGCGGGATGATACCGGCAGAGATTTTAGTAGCTGTGTTACACTTAGTGATAAGGTAAAGTATTTAGTAAGACAGGAGAAGACAATTTACTGTAGGATTTTATTCACAGACAAAACTGATAGTACACGGATCTGGAAAGCGATAAATAACTCTAGTAAATAAAGGAAAGGAATCTGACCCACAAGCTCTTAATCATGAACATATCTGCACTAACTTCTGCGTTGTTTAGAGGACAAATTCATATTCTTAAAATCTTCATTATCAACCCCTAATTGCGATCTGAATGTGTTAAAAGAATACTTACAGCGACAGTAAATGTGTAAAGTTAAAAACAATTACATAATCTTTTCCTAACAGTCTGTGAAGTTTATAACTAAATCCGATCTTTTAAAAAACACTAACTCCGCAGGATGTGATGACATTAACAATAAGATACTATGCTATGCTGCACCAGTTATTACAGACACATTAACTTACATATGCAATCTTTGCGTCGACATACACCATGAGTATTTCTCCAGCACGCTTCAACTCTCCAAAGTGTTTCCTCTTTTTTAAATCTGGATCGACTAGAGACCTTTCAAGTTATAGACCTATATCCATTCTGTCATCATTATCTTCACCTTTTGAAAAACATATACAAAAGTTAACACTTCTACACATGGTTCTAAGGACTGCAAATGCACCACAAACAGCCTCTGGCAGTCAAGTCCAGCTCTTGGCCTTCCCGTGGCAGAACTGTTTAAACTGACAGGAGAATGGGCGAGGGCGAATATCTGGCGCCTGAAACCAGTTACTTAGGGTAGATGAGTGGCACGTTTGGTAGCTCATCTGCCGCTGTTGGCGAGATCTTCAGCTGCCGTGCGTGGAGCGGTGCTCCTCCCGGCCAATGAAGAAATTTGCAAATGAGGTTGCTGCGCAGCATCACTGCGGAAAAGGTGGTAGAAAGGATAAAGCGAAGCAAACAGTCAAATCACGGCACCTCTGGTCTGGAGGTCGGCCACGTCCTGAGTGCAGTCATATCGGGTGAAATGCATGAACCGGCTTGTCCCAGAGGTTAAGTCACTGCTGGCTTGACTTTTCAAATGCCGTGCGTGGAGTGAAGCTCCTCCCGGTTAAGGAAGTAAATGCGGAAATAAAGGTTGCTGTGCGGCGTCGATGGGAAAAGGTGGTGGAAAACACGCCCATACTGGGAAATGCCTAAACCGGCTCAACCCAGGGGTAGAAGTCACTAGTGGCGAGGATTCGTCCTCCTGGACAAAAGCTCCATCCTGGTCACAACTAGGAAGGATAGCGGCCACGACCGCAAAATGCTGAAGTCGGAGACACTGGACCAGGGAAGTCTAGATAGGCAACCACCTCTCACCCGGCGGGGATGTCTGCGTATCCTAATCACGCTGAGGTTTTCCGGTGAGAAAGTCCAACCCTGGACTGGATGGGCAACCACCTCTCACCCGGCGGTGATACACGGGTATCTCAAAACACGTCGAGGTTTTGCTGTGAGAAAGTCCAACTCTGGCCTGGGTGGGCTACCACCTCTCACCCAGCGGGGATGCACTGATATCCCAAACACGTCGAGGTCTTCCGGTGAGAAAGTCCAACCCTAGACCAAACTGGTGCAATGAAAACCACGGTGTCACGCAATCCCGCTTCCGAGACCCACCAAGAATACAGGCTAAAGCACTGTGATACTCTGAACCCCTTGTGGTCCTTTCGTGGAACTCGTGTGGTCTATTTTGGACCACACAGGGGACCACGGGACCTAACGAGGACCACATTCGTGAATTCAGTAGGTTCACAGTGCGGTTTTTGGTGGTAGAAGTGAACGAAGAAGAAGAAGACTTCTACACATGCAGAAAAAAAAATCTGCTGACAGACAGTCAGTCAGGTTTTAGACCAGACCAATCCTATCATTCAGAGTTAGCTAAAATGACTGAAAACTGGGTATCTAATATAAATAATGATAAATTGTGTGGTGATGTCTTTGTTTATTTCAAGAAAACCTTGGGTATGATTGACCCTGAGATTCTTACTAAAAGCCTGTTACACTGTGACCTAAAAAAAAACGTATTACTTCTTTTCTCTCAGGTAGAAAACAAGTAGTTCAGAACTAAAATATCTGATTCATTTGTGATTAATACTGGTATTCCTCAAGGTTCCATTCTTGGCTCCTCTTTGCGCCATTATGATCACGTGATTTCTGATTTTTTTTTACTGGGGGGGGGGAGGATTTTTTTTCTCTAACTGGCTTCCGAAAAGACAACATGTAAGAATGGTTCAGACCAGTCACTGGTTACAAGTTTGTGCCTGATTGACCGATATCCACTAAAAGAATGTAAGTTAGAAATTTACTTACAATATTTTACCCAAATTATGTGTTTAGTATATTTTGATTTAATTATATTTGTTTTTTTTTTTTTTTGCTTTTTTAGTGTGAGATCAACGTATTTTGTAGAATGTTTTCTGTGTTAATTTGATGTCAAATTAAGATATGTTCGTGGGCTGATATTTTCCGAACTTTTATGAAGTGCTAATACTATATTTCATACTTACTTGTACTTTATACAATCATCTAGTGAATGAATGAATGAATTATCTTTATTTTAAGAGGTTGAAGAATTGAGCTCGCAGGCCCGTCTTACATTCTGCTCTTTATCAATCCATCTTTCATTCTTCCCACAAACTCGATTTAATAAGGTATATAACATTACACGAATATATATATATACATACACATATACACACACGCATATATCTATACATATATATAGAGACAATGTATATGTTCTTGTATAAGAATGAATGATGAAACTATATGAAATATAAGTATACAGATTACATTAACATTATATAAGAATGTAAGATAAAAGATATTACATACACAAATACAGGATAATGAACTACGTAAGAAGTAACCGATCTAAGAAGACAGCGTAAATAGACATACACACAAGTACATTTTCAATGGAGTTCTTCTGACATTAAACTCTCACATATTTATTAAGATAATGTGTAACAAGCCACAAGAACTAACAAATTATGTTTAGAATTATGTTCTTTTATAACAGAACTCGGTGGCTGGCCAGTCATGGTATGAGAGGCTACTAGAAATTCTATGGAAGCAATAAAGGATTTAATGGAAGCTATTTAAAGGAAGCTATAGAACCCAGTATTTTGATATTTTCATTTATTAAATGTGGCGACATAGGTTCCGCTGCACACAGACAGAGGCCTCGTGGGGGTCATGTTTAGCTGATTATCTATAGTGCTTCTTTCTCGTGTTTCATAAATATGATTTTTTTTCCTAGCTTAAGAGAGCACTGTTGTATTAAGATTTAAGATTTATTTAACGGAATGTAATGTTGTTATTTCTTTCAATATTTAAGGATATACCCTGCATAATGTAGCTTGCAGCTACCTGTCCTGAACGTTTATGAGGACAGAAACACTAAATTTTAAAGAAGGAAATAACTCTGTCTGTGAGGAGAAGATATCTATGTTTTTTTTGTGAGGAAGTGATTACCATGCGACAGTAGGTCACAGAACTTGCTTTCTAGAAGAAGTCTTAAGTCATCATTCGTAGTCCCACAATCCATACTGCCTACAAAGCTGCACAGCCACCCAGCAACAGTGATCACATTCTCTTCTCTGCCTCACATTCTCCAGTTCAAACCTGACCCCACGTTCGGCACGTGAAAGAGTGACGTGTGCAGTATCACGCCTGGCTGCATTTACTTTCCCAGATTTACCAGGTACTCATTTTTAGAGGCTTGATGAACCCTGGGGCTTGTGTATGTGAGTGTTTACCGGGAAAAAATTCCCACTGCTGAGACCGAACCCGGTTCCACCAGATGAGTGAACTGAGCACCTAACCACTCAGCTAACTAGGCCAGTAGAGAAATACATGTAGATAATAATATTTTTGGCTGTAAGCTAGAGCTTCTATAATTATATTCACATGCATATTCAGTCACTTCTGACCTCTTTATCTAGAGTTCCACTATCTCCTTATTTGGTGAAAACTCCTTGCTGATAGGCAGTCTGCTCCTAAGATGAAGGCGTTTCTACTTGTAGTTTCTGATTATGCTAAAACAGGTTAACTGTCAAAAATACACCTTGTTCCATCTCTTAACATAGACAGCATGGAAGAATAGCAAACAAAAGTACTGAGGTTAAAAGAGCTTGTTTTTTACATGTGGCTTGTACACAGCGAAAAGATTTCGAACACAAAAATATTATGTGTTTTCTTTTAGAAATTTAACTCAGCAAAATGTTTTGTGAATCTGCATAAAGAATTAGTTAAGACTTGGAAGAAATTCAACAACATTATCTTTCATATACAGTTTCACTCGTTTCTTTATTTACAACAACCAGTTATTTTTAATTTGCACCGACTATAAAACAGAGAATCTAAAGTTGTTCTGTACTTACTACTCATTTTGTAATAAACAATAATGTTGACGCTGGCATTGATTGTTTCGAACACAGAAGCGAAAGAAAATCCAGCAAAGAAACTGTTGCTGTATGCACCAAAAATTATAAATCCAGGAACTACAGCAGTGACAATATAAAGAACAACCATTGGTAAGAAACAGACGCAGTAGATAACTGCAACAAGAGTTATCATTTTCACAATCTTTTTCTCTTTCGTGCTGGTGTCTTTTGTTGAACTGCTACCATAGCTACTTGTAGAATTTCTCCATTTTGTTTGTTCTCTAAGTTTAACTGTTAAAATTATTGTTAAAATGATGACTGCGCCGAAAGAGCTGAGTTGTGTACAAGCGCTGAATATGAAGCTCAGAGATGCCATTTCATCTCGGCCTGGCAGAAATAACAGACCTAACATAGAACGATTTTGTTTAGAGTCAAACTTCCAGTCTATGTAACACGTAGCGTAGTCTGGGACTAGTGTCAGAAACATAACAACAAATATGCTTACACAAACAGACACGGCCAGTTTTGGGGTGACGATTCTCTTAACTTTCAATGGTAGGACAACACACAGACATCTCTCCAGTGTGATGTACACAGTTATGCAGCAGGTTATTCTAGCGAAACAACCATGAGGCCAACCACCCGTAAGATGTTGGACCTCGTCTGCGATCAGAGGTACTTTATAAATAAACAGCGGGTTCCTAAGTAGGTTTACCCACTGGACCGTGATAAGAGAACAAAGATCAGAAACTGCTATGGCTAGAAGGCTAATATTTACTGTATCATTTAAGCCTTGTTTGAGAAAGACTATAATGTTGATGATGTTAGATATAATGCCAGATAAACCAACAACGGCGGCAAGAGTAGCGAGGTTGATGGTGTAAAATATTATAAGATCATTATCACTAATTAAATCCATACTTGTTCATATATCCTGTGTTGAGTCACAAAGTTCCGACTCTATTCTAAATTTTACGTTTGCCATCAATTATAACGAAAAAAAAAAAGATAAATCGCGAGGAAAACAAATACGTGGACATTGCAGCACTGATTAAAGATGAATGATTTTTTAAAATAAATCAAGAATGGTCATTTTAATCAAATGTGGTAAGAACATATCACTGAGTAACGTTTTAAAAGTATTAAACATTTAAGTTTATTATGCTCTTGCTAAGAACCAGATATAAAATCCCATTTTTGAGCTGACGGACTTTTGATTTTGGCTCAAGGCACAGTTAAATGGCTAGGTTCATGAGTGTATACTGAACATTAAAAAAAACTTCTAGATTTACATTTGTTAAACTCATACATTTAGTCTTATGCAACATTCATGATCTGAAGGTGTATTGATTTTGACCGTAGTTTCGATGCGTCATTTTTAGATTTAAAAAGTTATGTGCAGGTATTTGTAACGGGGCTGAAATAACATCCACGATTTAAAGTCGATATTTGCATGCTTCGTGGCTCCATTAAATTCAATTTAATTCTGTTCACGCTGTGATACGCCTCATGAGGAGATTATAAAAAAGTGTAGAATTTCTTCCTTTGTGAAATAAACGAAAGTAATAGGCATGAATAAAAATTGGAAAAGTCTGCTAAATGTTTAAATTAGAGTGAGAGATCTGTTTCCACAAATGACGTCTAATATGAAATCGTTAACATTTTAGCACAGCTCCCACTGATGTTTCCATTCTTATACACTGAATTAGTGATTGTTAACTTCAGTTCCTAGGTAAGTCAGATAGATCTTTTCATATAGATCTTTTTTTCAAATTAATAAAATGTCTATTACTATTATTTTCATTATTATAATTTTCACGTCGTTCTGAATATTTCTGTTCTGAAACATGATTCTCTAAAGTACTTTTCATTGATATCTTGAAAACCAGAGACAAATTATGGCCTTTAGCAAATCATGACCACATCGATAAGCTTCTGGTGTGAATCAGGTAATTCCTCTCTGGTGCTTTCTACAAACTAAAAAAAACCAGAGACAAAAACTGATATTATTTTTCTGCTAATATTATATCTTAGAACTGCACGAAGTTTCCACTCAATAAACTTACAAAAAACAGGAAGACTGTCATGGGAGTGGCAGAAATATGAAATAGATGAACGTGTAGAGCTTTTGAATATCATAAATTTTACAGTTAACTCAAGTTTTTTTCCTCTTGTTTACAACAGAAAGTTGCCTGTGCTTTTATAAACTATTTTCCAGCACTGATCATTATCTTGTTGGAGCTAAAGTAAAATTCTGACTGAAGAAACATTTTTATAGTAAATTAAATAAAAGCTCAGTAATACATTGAGATGCGTTGAAAAGAGAAGACACTAGAGAAAACTTTCAGAAAAGAGGTAAATTGTATGATAAGCACAAGCTTGAATGAAGAAAATAAAAGCATTGATGACAGATGGGAAGATAAAGAACATTATAAAGAACACAGCGGAAGAATGCCTGTGAGTCAAGACCATAACTAAAAAAAAGAACTGGTTCTATGAAGTCTGCAAAGAAGCAGTCATAAAGAAAAGAACAGCAAGACAGATATGAGTGAATGACATAAGCAACGAAATAAATGAGAAGTACAGATATGAGGGTATGGCGATTGCAGTAAAACTGGTTTATATAACTAAGTTAGATAGAGGTGTAAGGTGTAGTTTTACAAAGTGACAGAGGGAGTGAATAAAGTGAGAAGAAACGAATAGAAAGTATGTGAATGAATAAATGAAAAACATAGAAACTCCGATATTTCGGCGTGAGCCTTTTTCGAGGATTACAACAAATGAGAAGTACTGCACACAATGTAAAGAAACTAAAAAGTTATTCGCCAACAAAAACGACAATATATGAAATACATGGTAAGTGAGATGCAGACATGCCATCAAAATAAGAAAAAAACAGGGAATTCTATAAAGAACAGTAGAGCAAGGGTATAAACAAGCCATGCAGAGCTTGAAAGATAGTGATGGAAAAATGACAAATAATGAAGGGAAAATATGTAACAGATGGAAAGAATATTTTGAAAAACTACTAAACTGTGAAGAGACTATAAGCACATTACCATACAAAGAAATATAGAATTGTGAACCCAAAGTAGAGGAACCAGACTTAAATGTCATCTACAGTATCATGTTTTTACGAAACAACAAAGCAGATGGGTTCAGATGGAATTGCTGCAGAACTGATTAAGGAAGGAGGCCTAAATCTACATATGCATCATATGTGCACTAATACAACAAATACGGAGAAAAGAAAAATTCCCTAGTGAATGGAGAGAATCGTTACTGATCCCAGTATTCAAAAAAGGCGATAAGAGCAAGTGTGTGTATGCAGGAAACTCTCTACTGTAGAGAGCGGAACAACAACACAACTCCTTCAGATCATCAGAGGAAGTACTCCCCCCCTCAGACAAGTGTTTGCCTTTTCCAAAATTTTGCGGTTCGTTGCATTCTTTGTATCTTCTGAAACACCCCATTTGTATAGGTTGGAGCGTGTAGGCAGAAGGTCATAAGTAGCTCAGAAGATGAAGCTGAGCGTCAAGGTTGCCATTTTCCAAATGTCATTCCATGTTAGTGATCTCTGCAGGACTTCCTCCCATGTTAGTGATCTCTGCAGGACTTCCTCCCATGTTAGTGATCTCTGCAGGACTTCCTCCCATGTTAGTGATCTCTGCAGGACTTCCTCCCATGTTAGTGATCTCTGCAGGACTTCCTCCCATGTTAGTGATCTCTGCATGACTTCCTCCCATGTTAGTGATCTCTGCAGGACTTCCTCCCATGTTAGTGATCTCTGCAGGACTTCCTCCCATGTTAGTGATCTCTGCAGGACTTCCTCCCATGTTAGTGATCTCTGCAGGACTTCCTCCCATGTTGTCCATTGTTGTGATTGTTGGACTGCCTTCTGGACCCGCTTGTCATCCGCTGAATTCCTTACTTCACTGATGATCATATCCATTCTTTCATTGCAGGAGGCCTTTGAAAAGTGTGAAAACTACAGAGGAATATCCTTACTACAAACAAGCAACACAATACTATCTATTATACTATTAAACAGATTAAAACCATACAGCGAGAACATACTGGGAGACCATCAAGTAGGTTTTAGGAAGAATAGATCAACTATAGACCAAATAATTTATCTACACCAAAGAACAGAAAAGTACTGGGATTATAGAAAAGAAGTATATAATATCTTCATTGACTTCAAGAAAGCTTATGACAGCATAGATAGGAGCAGCTTATGGAAAATTATGAAAGAATTTGAGATACCTAATAAATTAATCAATCGACCAGAATATGTATGGAGGATGCAGAAAGTATAGTAATGTATAAAGGAAAGAAGTCAGACCTCTTCTATATAAGAACTGGTTAAAACAAGGAGATACATTATCTCAATTACTATTCAACCTAGTACTAGAAAAGGCAATCAGAAAAGCGAAAGAAGAAAGAAGTGCACAATAACAAGATAAAATACCAGGATACGCTGATGACATCGACCTGGTGGGGGAAGCTATGCAAGAAGTCATCAGTACCTGCATACATCTGAGATATGTAAGCACAAAAAGTGGGCTTGACCATTAACCACGATAAGACAGAGTATATGAAGATATCAAGAGGCTAGAGGCAGAATGGTCCAGATTATATACATGTTGGCTGTATGATTATTAGGAAAATATAAACATACAAATATCTAGGCTCAACCTTCAACAGAAGCAACACAGTAAGCGAGGAAATGAAAAGTAGAGTACAGGCAGGGAATAAAATATACTTAACCTTGGAACAGCTGTTAAAATACAAAATTCTGTCCCAAAACACCAAAATAACAATCTACAAAACTATAATAAGACCAGCTGTCATGTATGGATCAGAAACGTGGACTACAACAAAGAAAGATGAACAACAGTTGCAGATCTTTGAGAACAAGATCTAAAGAATAATCTTTGGGCTCATAAAGGATTCCAACAGTGGAGAATGGAGAGTTAAAAAAAGCACTGAACTGAACAGTTTATTTAAATCTCAACGAATTATAAATGTCTTGGCTAGGGCATGTAGAAAGAATGGAAGAGAACAGATAAACGAAAATGATGTATGCACTAGAGACGCGGGAAACAAGACCAAAGAGCAGACCAAGACAGAGATGGAAAAACAATATAGAAAAGAATATAAAAGAAAATGGTGTCACCACCTGGACAGATAAGATTAGGAATAGAGAGGAATGGAGGCGAACTTTATCTGAAGCAGTGAGCCTTAAAGGCTCGGAAAGGTGAAGAAGAAGAAGAATTATAAACTATTCGTGAACTTATTTATTTGTTACGGAAGTGATGTGAGTTACTGTAGATCCATGATAGAAGAACTTTTTCACGGATTCAAACAGTGCTAAACAGATTCCTTGTTAGACAGATCAGTGTGTGGTCACGCCTTGCATAAAAATCACTGCCCTGTTTATATTTACCGTTTAGTGAAGACAAATTACATGCTCTGGCCGTATAATATACATAAATGCTTTGAATGTAAATGCTACAGAAGAGTTCTTCAAATACCATGGACACAAAAAGAACAACTGTATCCATACTACACGAACTTAATAATGAAGAAGGTTGGTTAGTAAAGAGAATTAAACAAAGAAAATTTAAATATTTTGGACACAGTAAACTTATTTGTAATCTAGAGAAGACCGTCTTGGAGGGTACATAATGCGAAAAAGAAAGAGAGGAAGACCAAGGCGAAGATGGGTGCAAGACATCGTTGATGATCTGCAAATGGATGCATCAGCAGCAGCAGGCCATCTTGCTTACAACTGAAAGGCCTACAGGAGTGCTGTTTGGGAGGCAAAGTTAAGCAAGGGAAACGCAAATGAATGAATGACCGTGCTGTTAACTGACTTCTTCAGCGTCTCTTCGCTGTCATACACAAAGAAGGTATCGTAAGTAAATAGGAGCTCCTTGATTAGAACTTGTTCTTGTCTCAGCCCTAAGACATTTAAGTTTAACAATGAGTAATCTAACCGTGCGCGAATGACGTCTTTCGATGGACAGCTTAAATGGCAACAAAGTATATTCCAAACAGTGTAGGGGCTACGGAGCAGCCATGTTTATTTCTACTCTGAATCTCTAAACTATCAGACGTACCCCAATCTAACTGTATGATGGCCTTTATATCGTCGTGTAATGAAGCTGTCATTTTAAGTAGTAATGGTGGACACCTGGTGTACTCTAACTCATGGTGTCAAAGGCCTTTGTGAGGTCAACTAAAGCAAAGAAGAGGGCGTACATTGTTCTCTGTATTTTTCTTTAAGATGTTTAAGAGCGAAGATGATTCACTGGTTGATTTTCTAGCCCTAGAACTGCAGTGTGTCTCGACCCGCTCTGGCAATTTCTGCAAGCGTTGAGGAGAACCCGAGCGAAGGTCTTATTTATTATACTAAGAAGAGAGATCCCTCCGAAATTGTTGCACTCATCCTTGTAGCCTTGGTGTTTCTTCAGCGTTACTACCCTGGCATCTGACAAGTCGTGAGGGATATCTCTCTCTCTCTCTCTCTCTCATTCTCTGTCTAGCTCTCTCTAACACTGGATGAGAATCTTGTGGAGTTATGGCAGAAAGGTATCTATATAATTCTTTCTGGACTTCCATTGCCGTGTTATCTCTGCTAGTTTTTTTCTCATTTGAGAAAGGTTGGGGGGGGGGGTGGTGTTAGGATGAGGTTGGATTTTGTTGATGCTTGGTCCTACAGCGACCTTGATGTTTCTATATATTGTTTTGATATTCCTCATATTTTTTCGACTAACGAGCATATATATATATATATATATATATATATATGTCGCCTGACCATTACTTTAACTCTGTTAATAACTAATGCATGATTTGTGTCACAGTCTGTAAAGTCACGCGTGACTCCTAGTGCATTCGGGTGTTTTTATATGTGCATCTAAACTCTGTGATCAAAAGTTTCGTGAATGGTCCTATTAAAAACTCCTCAAAGCCCCTACTGGTCACCTTCGCCCTCAAATTAGTTCCCTTAGCGCGTGAATACACCTGCCCAGCGATCTCTCCGTTTCTGGAAGGTTTCCTGGAAGTCTATTTCGATGATGATGTTATCAAGCACTGGATGCGATTCCGTCTAGAAGTCCTCATTGTTGCCAGAGCCGTACCCTTCCTTCTTTATCTTTATTGTTGAGAGCAGAAAGAAGTGGTAAGGTGTCAATTCCGAGAGATAAAGCCATGTTGTTCTTGGTCAGAAAACTTCTGGGTGTTGAAACAAACGTTAAGCCTGGACCACGTCATGATGAAGCAGACATTTGCTTCCTCGCTACAGGCCTGGACGTGCCCTTCTCAGATTTTGACGCAGTCACTGCAGAACAGAACTACAACGTCAGAAGAAGGAACAGAGACAAATTCTTGGTGTCCAGCTACCTTGACGTCACAGAAGACGATCACCATGATCTTGACACTGCTTTTTAATTGTCTTTTGGAGTTTTGGTGACTCTATACTTTTCGCTGCATTTGATGCTTTGCCTAGAGGTCATATAACCATGAACCCAGCTGTCATCATCAGTTCAGTCATGAACCCATTCATGATCCTAGACAAGAAGGTTTCCTTCTCTGATGGGAATGATCAGATGAGAGAATTCTGGGAACAAATTTGGAGGCGAGGCGTCGCATGTCCAGTTCTTCGGTGAGAATCTTCTGACATGTTCAAAAAATGTTCCCATTGCCTTAAAATGCTTTCGGAAGGTCAGACATCGATTGTCTCGGGTGAACTTGCTGGATCTCTGCTACATTTAAAGGAGTTGTACAGGTCAAAGGCCTTATCCAGTGTGGTCGCTGTCATCAACTGATGCACAGATACTGTGTTCACTCAAGAGATTATGTAAGTCTAGCTCAGCATCACTTTGTACACTGATTCACAACCCCAAGCTAGTACTGCCACCTGGTGTTACATCGTGAGGCCCAGAAAGGTTTAGATACTGGCATCATCAGTCTGAGAAATTCCACATAAATATATACTGTGTACTGTATTGTACTGTAGTTTAGTGTAGTGTAGTGTAGTAGAGTATTAGTTAAGTACTATAGTGTAGCGTAGTCTGGTGTAGAGTTGTATAGTGTAGTGTAGTAGTTTAGTGTGGTTTAGTAGTGTAGTGTAGTAGTTTAGTAGTGTAGACCAGTGAAGTAGTTTAGTGTACTGTAGTGTAGTATATTAGTGTAGTGTAGTAATGTAATGTAGTGTAGTAGTGTAGTATAGTATAGTAGTGTAATGTAGTGTAATGTAGTATAGTAGAGTAGTATAGTAGTGTAGTAGTGTAGAGTTGTAGTGTAGTATAGTAGTGTAGTGTAGTAGTGTGGTGTAGTAGTGTGGTGTAGGAATGTGTAGTTTAGTAAATTAATGTAGTAGTATGGTGTAGTGTAGTGTAGTAATGTAGTGTAGCAGGCTGGTGTAGTTTAGTGTAATGTAGTGTAGTGTAATTTAGTGGTGTAGTGCAGTATAGTAGTGTAGTGTAATATTGCAGTGCAGTTTAGTGTAGTTGTGCAGTGTAGTAGTGCAGTGTAGTGTAGTGTAGTATAGTAGTGCAGTGTAGCACTGTTGCGTAGTACAGTAGTATAGTGTAGTAGTGTAGTGTAATAATGTAGGGTAGTAATTATAGTGTAGTATATTGTAGTAGTATAGTGTAGTAATGTAGTGTAGTAATGTAGTGTGGTGTAGTGTAGTGTAGTGTGGTGTAGTGTAGTGTAGTGTGGTGTAGTGTAGTGTAGTGTAGTGTAGTGTAGTGTAGTGTAGTGTAGTGTAGTGTAGTGTAGTGTCCCTTTAATGTTCTCGATCAAATCGGGGACTTTATGTTTCACCCATACTTAGCTTTTGCTGGAGGAGCTGAATAGCCTGATGTTAGATAGGCGCCTTTTTTATCTCTGCAAAGTTTTCCCGTTCAAATCCTCCTCTTCTACCACTTCATTATCATTTACACTATGTGTCTTTCTTCTTCTACTTCTTCGTTCGCTTCTACCACCAAGATCAACCCGTGATCCAACTGAAATTACATCTGTGGTCTTTGATTGGTCCTGTGGACCCCCTGTTGTCCCCGAGAGGGATACAAGAGATCCCCGAGAGGACCACATAAGGTTCAGAGTATCGCTGTGCTTTGGCCTGAGTTCTTTGTGGTCGCAGAAGAGGGAGTGGCTTTCTAATTTCATGAACATTTCTGCCTGCTGCTGTCCTCTTTTGTCTCTTATATCAGTGGTTTTCATAATTTTCCCCTCACGGTACACTATTATATGCTCACTACAAATTTGCATTTTTCGTAAGACCATTCTGTTCATAGTCTGCCTCTTCTTAAGTCTGGATGTTGGCGGAGAAAAACTATCCAGAAATTGCAGTGGAAGCAGTTCATACTCTGTTACACTTCTCAACCACCTACTTCTGAGAGTTGGCATTTTCGCCACTGACGGGCATTAAAGCAAAGCACACGAGAGACATGTCACAGTTGAACAGGAAATCTGTGTGCGTTCGTCTGCATTTCAACCACCAATTGAACTTTTATGCTGCGGAATATTATTTGCGAACCGCTGTCTTATATCATCCATAGTTTGCAGGCTAACAAATTTTTACCTGTTCTCGTTTTGGTGTAGAACTCATTCCAACTTCAACCTGTTTCATTCATTCATTCATTTGCATGTCCCTTGCTGAACTTTGCCTCCTTAACAGCTCTCCTGTAGGCCTCTCGGTTGTGAGCAAGATGGCCTGCTGCTAATTCATCCATCTGCAGATCATCAACGATGTCTTGCAGACATCGTCACCTAGGTCTTCCTCTTTCTTTTTCCCATTATGTATTCTTCCAATACGGTTTTCTGTAGGTTATCATGACGTTTAATGTGTCCAAAATATTTAAGTTTTCTTTGTTTAATCCTCTTTACTAGCCAGCCTTCTTCAATATTAAGTTCTTGTATTATGGATGTATTTGTTCTTTTTTTCTGTCCACGATATTTGGAGAACTCTTCTGTAGCATTTACATTCAAGGGCATTTATGTGTTTCTCAGCTGTTTTGTTAAGTGTACAGGTCTCACAGACATATGTTGTGATGGGAAAGATGCATGCTCTTAAAAATCTTATGTTTGTAGTTCTGTCTGTTCCTCTCCACAGCTTCTTTAGTTGTTTTACTTTCTGAAGAGTGACAGATGTCCTCCTTTTAATTTCCCTCATTGTATCTCCATTACTAGTTGGCAGTGATCCAAGATATTCAAAACTCTCCACATTTTCCAGATTTTCCTCATTGATACATATTTCAGCTGCCTTGTTTGTTTTGTCAGTTGTCATCAATTTAGTTTTCTTCACATTAAGATAGAGGTTTTGTTCTTCATTATTCTTACGGACTGACATAGTTAATTTTTCTATTCCTTTTTGTGTTGTGGACAGTAATACTATGTCATCAGCATATCTAATCTCTGGTATTTCATAACCTCCAATTCTTATGGTATCGTAATATTCTTTGTCTAAATCTTCTCTAACATTCCTCATTATATTTTCAGTATACAAGTTAAATGGGTAAGGTGACAATATGCACCCCTGACGGACTCCTTGTTTTATGTCAAACCAAGTTCTTGTTTCACCATTTATTCTTACTGCTGCCTGTTGGTCTAGATACAGCAGTAATGTTAATTGTATCAAATGTGTTGGAAATCCCATTTTTTCTATTAATTCCCAAAGTTTCTGGTTTTGTACACAATCAAATGCAATTCAGTAGTCGATAAAGACTAAATATAGATTCACATTAAACTCTGCATTTCTCTGTTAATAATCTTATATTGAATATATGATCTCTTGATCCTCTTCCTTTCCTGAGACCAGTTTGGACCATATTGATTTCTTCTTCTATTTTCTTACATAGTTTACCCATGATAATTTTAACAGAATTTTACTGGCGTGACTGATCAGGGCAACAGTTCTGCAGTTTGTGCATAATTTCAAGTTACCCTTTCTTGGCAGTTCTTTTTCATTCTTTTGGCCAGATACCTGAATGCCATATCTTTTTACACAGAGCATGATAAATTGTTGACATTCCTTTCCTCCTGCTTTAATAAGTTCAGCTTATTAAATATATTCCTGTTTGCTTGACTATATTTTAATGTGTCCTTCAACTCTTTTGGGCATTTAGCAAGGAAGCCTTCAGTTCCAGATCCTGGAAGTGCTTTCTCTAGGGACAGCTGAAGACTGTGTCAGGGATAGGGCATGTTCTGAAATGGCACCATTCCTAAAACAGCTGACACGTTATGTCCATGTTCCTTCCCAAATGTTATCACTTTCTCGTAAACTTTCCACGATCTGGCCACTGACAAAAACGTGTCCTGCACAGTCTTCAGAATAGTGCCGCTCTTTGATACTTTTAACATGGACTAACAAATTTATTCTCTGCCAGTAAAATGAGCAGTAAAAATCACATAAGTGTCATTAGCCACGGACCAGCACAAATCGACCCGTGGATAACTCTGGATATATTGCAACTCGCGAAGAAGCGGGATGATACCGGCAGAGATTTTAGTACTATGGTACACTTAGGAATAAGTATTATATTTAGTAAGACAGGAGAAGACAATTTACTGTAGTATTTTATTTACAGACAAAACTGATAGTAAATGGATCTGGTAAGCGATAAATAACTCTAGTAAATAAAGGAAACGAATCTGACCCACAAACTCTTCTTAAACATGAACATATCTGCACTAACTTTTGTGAACATTTAGAGGAGAAATTCATCTTCTTAATATCTTCATTACCCACCAATAAATGCGACCTGAATGTGTTAAAAAATCTTACAACGACAGTAAACATGTAAAGTTAAAACAATTAAGTTTTCTTTTCCTAACAGTCTGTAACAAGTTACAAGATCTAACCTCATCCGATCTTTAAAAAACACCAACTCCGCTGGATTTGATGAGATTAACACTAAGATACTACGCTACGCTGAACCAGTTATTACAGACACACTAACTTACATATGCAATCTGTGGGTTGACACACACCACGAGTATTTCTCTGGCACGCTCCAATTCTCCAAAGTGTTTTCTCTTTTTTAAATCTGGATCGACTAGAGACCTTTCAACTTATAGACCTATATCCATTCTGTCATCATTATCTTCACCTTTTGAAAAACATATACAAAAGTTAACACTTCTACACATGCAGAAAAAAATCTGTGGTCAGACAGTCAGTTAGGTTTTAGACCAGACCACTCCTATCATTCAGAGTTAGCTAAAATGACTGAAAACTGGCTGTCTAATATAAATAATGATAAATTGTGTGGTGATGTCTTTGTTGATTTCAAGAAACCTTCGATATAATTGACCCTGAGATTCTTACTAAAAGTCTGCAAGGTTATAGATTACACTGTGACCTAAAAAAACGTATTACATCTTTTCTCTCAGGTAGAAAACAAGTAGTTCAGAAATAAAATGTCTGATTCATTTGTGGTTAATACTGTATTCCTCCAGGTTCCATTCTTGGCCCGTCTTTGCGCCAGTATGATCACGTGATTTGCGATATTTTTTATTTGGGGGGGGGATTTATTCTCCAACTGGCTTCTGAAGGGATAACATAAGAAGGGCTCAGACCAGTCACTAGTTACAGGCTTGTGCCTGGTTGACCGAAATCCACTAAAAGAATATAAGTTAGAAATTTACTTACAATATTTTACCCAAGTTATGTGTTTAGTATGTTTTGATTTAATTATATTTGTTATTTTATGCCTTTTAGTGTAAGATCAACGTATTTTGTAGAATGTTTTCAGTGTTAATTTGACGTTGAATCAAGATATGTTCGTGGGCTGATATTTTCCTATCTTTTACGAAATGTTAATACTGTATTTCATACTTACTTCTGCTTTATATAATCATCTAGTGAATAAATGAATGATCTTTATTTTAAGAGGTTGAAGAAATGGGCTTGCAGGCCCGTCTTACATTCTGCTCTTTATCAATCCATCTTTCATTATTCCCACAAACTCGATTTAATAAGGTATACAAAAATACATACTCATATACACACATATTCCCACACAAAGAGATACATAAAACAACGTGGATATCTCCAGATGATAGAACTAGAAACCAGATAGACCATTTTTGTATTAGAAAGCAATACAGAACATCTCTCATGGATGTAAGGGCTTATAGGGGTGCAGATGTCAACAGTGATCACAACCTGTGCATAGGGAAAATAAAACTAAAATTGAAAAGTCAACACAAGAAATCAGTACACAGAAAGATAAACATCCACAGCCTACAAGAAGAAAATACTAACATTAATTTCAATCAGGAACTTGCCAATCATTCCAAAACACCCAGTGAAGTTGAGGAGATAGGTATAGATGAGTTATGGAATTCTTACAGCACAGCCATAATCACAGCAGCAAAAGTAAGCGCTGGATTGGAAAAACCAAATAGAAAAGCGTGGATATCAGATAAAACATGGAAGTATATACATGAAAGACGAGCAGTCAAATTAAACATGTTGAATGCAAAAGCAGATCATGAAAGAGATTCGGCAAAAGCAAAATACAAAGACATAGACAAGAAAGTAAAAAGTTCAGCTAGAAGGATAAAAGAGAATACATAGACAGTATGGCGAAAGAGGCAGAAAAAGCAGCAAAAACAGGAGACAGCAAAACTTTATATAACATACAAAAGAGGCTAACAGGTACTATTACATCTAAAGAAAGACCAATCCTTAGCAAAACTGGAACACTATTAACATCAAATAAAGACCAAAAGCAAAGATGGGCTGAACACTTCCAAGAAATACTCAATCGACCACACCCAAAAGAATTGTTAAACCTTGAAACTGACTTACCAGCCCCACAACTAAATGTCAATCTAGATGAAATTAAATTGCATGAAATTGAAACAGCAGTGAATTTAATGGCTAATAACAAAGCTGCAGGTGAAGATGAAATAACAGCCGAGATGCTAAAAGCTTTCAATAGTGACAAATGAGACAACTACAGAGAATGTTTAACAAGATTTGGAAAGAAGAAAAGGTCCCTTCTAACTGGAAGAAGGGAATCATTGTTAAAATACCAAAAAAGGGCAACCTTAGTGACTGTAACAACTGGAGAGGAGTAACCTTAATATCAGTTGTGTCAAAAGTATTTTGCAAGGTCATTTTGAATAGACTCAAAGATATAGTGGATACTGCAATGAGAGAAGAACAAGCAGGATTTCGAAAAGGGAGAAGCTGTCTCGACCAGATCTTTACTCTCAGAATAATACTTGAAGAACATATTGAAAAGCAGAAACCATTAATACTGAATTTCATAGATTTTAAGAAGGCATTTGATAGCATACACAGAGATTCATTATGGAGAATTTTATGTCTATATGGAATACCATCTAAAATTGTCAACATCATTAAGGACTTATACAATGGCTATGGTTGTGCAGTTAAGACAGAAGAAGGGATGAGTGAATGGTTCCAGATTGAAACAGGCGTGAAACAAGGATGTATACTGTCTCCTTTACTTTTTGGGATTACAATAGACTTCATAATGACAAAATGCTGCACAGGTAACACAGGTATTGACTGGGTACATGGGACCCAACTAGAAGATCTTGATTTTGCTGATGACATAACTCTTATCAGTAATAATGTGAATTCCATGCAAGAAAAAACAGATAGCCTATCTTCACTGGCTAGCAAAATAGGACTTGAAATTAACAAGGACACAACAAGAATAATGAAAATTCCCATCAATCAAAATGGAAAAATACACATAGAAGGGACAGATATTGAAGAAGTCAATCAATTTGCATACCTTGGCAGCTACATAGACCAGGATGGTGACACTAGAAAGGAAGTTAGGATCAGAATTGCAAAAGCAGCATCAATCTTCAAGAATCTTGAGAACATATGGAATTCAAAAGTTATAAGCACAAAAACCAAGTTATGACTATTCAATTCAAATGTAATATCCACCCTCATTTATGCATGCGAAAGCTGGAAGACAACTAAAGAAATAGATAAGAAATTAGACTCTTTTGAAAACAAATGCCTAAGGAAAATACTCGCCATCAAGTGGAATGAATTCAAGAAAAATGCAGAGATAAGACAGATGACTGAACAACAACCAGTCTCACGGGTGATCAGGAAAAGGAGATGGACATATGTTGGTCACTTGATGAGAAGAAATGAGCAGAGAATCCCAAAACAAGCTATCAAGTGGAACACAACAGGCCGAAGAAAAAGGGGCAGACCGCGTGAAACTCTGAAGAGGACATTATTAAGAGAGGCCAAGTTAACAGGCATAAAATCCTTTGTTGAGGTTGAAAGACTCGCAGAAGACAGGAAAAATTGGCGAACTACTTTGCGAGCCCTATGTGACGTCTAACGGCACGGGAAGGATATAAGATAAGATAAGATACACACATATATATACGTGTATATATATATATATGTATATATATAAACAATATATATGTTCTTGTATAGGAATGAAAGATTAAACTATATGAGATATAAGTATACAGATTACATTAACATTATATAAGAATGCAAGATAAAAATATTACACACACACATACAGAATAATGAACTACGTAAGAAGTAACCGATCTAAGAAGACAGCGTAAATAGACATACACACAAATACATTTTCAATGGAGTTCTTCTGACATTAAACTCTCACATATTTATTAAGATAATTTGTAACAAGCCACAAGATCTAACAAATTATGTTTAGAATTATGTTCTTTTATAACAGAACTCGGTGGCTGGCCAGTCATGGTATGAGAGGCTACTAGAAATTCTATGGAAGCAATAAAGGATTTAATGGAAACTATTTAAAGGAAGCTATAGAACCCAGTATTTTGATATTTTCATTTATTAAATGTGGTGACATAGGTTCTGCTTCACACAGACAGAGGCCTCGTAGAGGTCAGGTTTAGCTGATTATCTATAGTGCTTCTTTCTCGTGTTTCATAAATATGATATTTTTTCCTAGCTTAAAAGAGCACTGGTGTATTAAGATTTAAGATTTATTTAACGGAATGTAATGTTGTTATTTCTTGAATCTTTCAGGACATACTCTGCATAATGTAACTTGCAGGTACCTGTCCTGAACGTTTATGAGGACGGGAACACTAAATTTTAAAGAAGGAAATAACTCTGTCTGTGAGGAGAAGATATCTACGTTTTTTTTTTGGAGGAAGTGATTACCATGCGACAGTAGATCACAGCCCTCGCTTTCTAGAAGAAGTCTTAAGTCATCAGTCGTCGTCCTACAATCCATACTGCCTACAAAGCTGCACAGCCACCCAGCGACAGTGATCACATTCTCTTCTCTGTCTCACATTCTCCAGTTCAAACCTGACCCTACGTTCGCCACATGAAAGAGTGACGTGGGCAGTATCACGCCTGGCTGCATTTACCTTCCCAGATTTACCAGGTACCCGTTTTTAGAGTCTTGATGGACCCCGGGGCGTGTATGTGTGAGTGTTTACCGGGAAAAAAATCCCACTGCTGAGACCGAACCCGGTTCCACCAGATGAGTGAACTGAGCACCTAAACACTAAGCTAACCAGGCCAGTAGAGAAATACATGTACATAATAATATTTTTGGCTGTAAGCTAGAGCTTCTATAATTATATTCACATGCATATTCAGTCACTTTTGACCTCTGTATCTAGAGAGTTCCACTATCTCCTTATTTGGTGAAAACACTTTACTGATAGGCAGTCTGCTCCTAAGATGAAGGAGTTTCTACTTGTAGTTTCTGATTATGCTAAAACAGGTTAACTGTCAAATAATACACCTTGTTTCATCTCTTATCATAGACAGCGTGGAAAAATACCAAACAAATGTACTGAATTTAAACGAGTTTTTTTTACATGCAGCTCGTATATAGCAAAAAGATTTCGAATACAAAAATATTATGCGTTTTCTTTTAGAAATTTAACTCAGCAAAATGTTTTGTGAATCTGCATAAAGAATTAGTTAAGACTTGAAAGAAATTCATCAACGTTAGCTTTCATATACAGTTTCGCTCGTTTCTTTATTTACAACAACCAGTTATTTTTAATTTGCACCGACTATAAAAAAGAGAATCTAAAGTTGTTCTGTACTTACTACTCATTTTGTAATACACAATAATGTTGACGCTGGCATTGATTGTTTCGAACACAGAAGCGAAAGAAAATCCAGCACAGAAACTGTTGCTGTATGCACCAAAAATTATGAATCCAGGAACTACAGCAGTGATAATATAAAGAACAGGCATTGGTAAGAAACAGACACAGTAGATAACTGCAACAAGAGTTATCATTTTCACTATCTTTTTTTCCTTCATGCTGGTGTCTTTTGTTGAATTGTTACCATAGCTACTTGTAGACTTTCTCCATTTTGTTTGTGCTCTAATTTTAATTGTTAAAATTATTGTTAAAATGATGACTGTCCCGAAAGAGCTGAGTTGTGTACAAGCGCTGAATATGAAGCTCAGAGACGCCATTTGATCTCGGCCTGGCAGAAATAACAGTCCTAACATAGAACGATTTTGTTTAGAGTCAAACTTCCAGTCTATGTAACACGTAGCGTAGTCTGGGACTAGTGTCAGAAACATAACAACAAATATGCTTACACAAACAGACACGGTCAGTTTTGGGGTGAAGATTCTCTTGACTTTCAATGGCATGACGACACACAGACATCTCTCCAGTGTGATGTACACAGTTATCCAGCTGGTTATTCTAGCGAAACAAGCATGAGGCCAAGCACCCGTAAGATGTTGAACCTCGTCTGCGATCAGAGGTACTTTATAAATAAACAGTGGGTTTCTAAGTAGGTTTACCCACTGGACCGTGATAAGAGAACAAAGATCAGAAACTGCCATGGCTAGAAGGCTAATATTTACTGTATCATTTAAGCCTTGTTTGAGAAAGACTATAATGTTGATGATGTTAGATATAATGCCGGATAAACCAAAAGTGGCAGCAAGAATAGCATGGTTGATGGTGTAAAATATTATAAGATTATTATCACTAATTAAATCCATACTTGTTCATATATCCTGTGTTGAGTCTCCAAGTTCCGACACTATTCTAAATTTTACGTTTGCCATCAATTATAAAGAAAAAAAAGATAAATCGCAAGGGAAAAAAGTACAGAGCGTGGACTTTGCAGCACTGATTGAAGATGCATGATTTTTTAAAAATAAATATGAAAATCAAGAATGCTCGTTTTAATCAAATGTGATAAGAACATATCACTGAAGTAGCATTTCCAAATGATAAATAAAGCTGCTTTTATTTCGCCGATGACACGACACTGATCTGTATTTCAGATATTAATTTTTTAAAAATTTTATTTCTTAATTTCTCACACTGTATTTTCCAGCTACAATAAAAAAAAAGATTGCTTGGTTTTCGCTTGCTCAAGATCCGAAGTTTTCTAGACTTTGGCTTGTAGCCTGAGTAAAGTATTGAAGATATAAGTTTATTATGCTCTTGCTAGGAGCCAGATATAAAATCCCGTTTCTGAGTTGACAGACTTTTGATTTTGGCCCAGGCACAGTTAAGTGGCTAGGTTCTTGAGTCTATACTGACCATTAAAAAAAATTGAAGATTTATAGTTTTTAAAGTCATACATTTAGTCTTATGCAACATTCATGATCTGAAGGTGTATTGATTTTGACCGTAGTTTCGATGCGTCATTTTTAGATTTAAAAAAGTTATGTGTAGGTATTTGTAACGGCGGTTAAATAACATCCAGGATTTAAAGTCGATATCTGCATGCTTCGTGGCTTCATTAAATTCAATTTAATTCTGTTCACGCTGTGATACGCCTCATGAGGAGATTATAAAAAAAGTGTAGAATTTTTCCTTTGTGAAATAAACGAATGTAATAGGCATGAATAAAAAATTGGAAAGTCTAGTAAATGTTTAATTAGAGTGACAGATCTGTTTCAAAAAAATGATTTCTAATATGAAATCGTTAACATTTTAGCACAGCTCCCAGTAGTGTTTCCACTCTTATACACTGAATTAATGGTTGTTAACTTCGGTTCCTAGCTAAGTCAGATAGATCTTCTCATGTAGATTTTTTTATCAGATTAATAAAATATCTCTATTACTATTATTTTCATTATTATAATTTTCACCTCGTTTTGAATATTTCTGTTCTGAAACATGATTCTCTAAAGTACTTTTCATTGATATCTTGAAAACCAGAGACAAAATATGGCCTTTAGCAAATCATGACCACATCGATAAGCTTCTGGTGTGAGTCAAGTAATTCCTCTCTGGTGTTTTCTACAAAATAAAAAAAACCAGAGACAAAAACTGATATTATTTTTCTGCAAATATTATATTTTAAAACTGCACGAAGTTTCCAGTCAATAAACTTACAAAAAAAAAAACAGGAAGACGGTCTTGGGAGTGGCAGAAATATGAAATAGATGAACGTGTAGAGCTTTTGAATATCATAAATTTTACAGTTAACTCAGGTTTTTTTCCTCTTGTTTACAACAGAAAGTTGCCTGTGCTACTATAAACTACTTTCTAGCACTGATCATTATCTTGTTGAACTAAAGTAAAACTCTGACTGAAGAAACATTTTTATAGTAAATTAAATAGAAGGTCAGTAATACATAGAGATGCGCTGAAAAAAGAAGACACTAAAGAAAACATTCAGAAAAGAGTTAAACTGTATGATAAGCACAAGCGGGAATGAAGAAAATAAAAGCATTGATGACAGATGGGAAGATATAAAAATCATTATAAAGAACACAGCGGAAGAATGCCTGGGAGTCAAGACCATAACTAAAAAAAATGAACTTGTTCCATGAAGTCTGCAAAGAAGCAGTCATAAAGAAAAGAACAGCAAGACAGATATGGTTGAATGCCATGAACAACAAAACAAATGAGGAGAAGTACCACACACAATGTAAAGAAACTCAAAAAGTTATTCGCTAACAAAAACGACAATATATGAAAGACATGGTAAGTGAGATGCAGACATGCCATCAAAATAAGAAAAGCGGTGAATTCTATAAAGAACTGCAGACAGTAAAGCAAGGGTATAAACAACTTCTGGAGAGCTTGAAGGATAGTAATGGAAACATGATAAATAATGATAAATAAAGAATATTTTGAAAAACTAGTAAACTGTGAAGAGACTATAAGGACATTACCATACAAAGAAATATAGAATTCTGAACCTGAAGTAGAGAACTAGACCTAGAAGAAGTCATCTACAGCATCATGTTTCTACGAAACAACAAAGTAACTGGTTCAGATGGAATTGCTGCAGAACTGATTAAGGAAGGAGGTGTAAATCTACATGTGCATCATATGTGCACTAATACAACAAATACGGAGAAAAGAAAAATTCTCTAGTGAATTGAGAGAATCGTTACTGATCCCAGTATTCAAAAAAAGGTGATAAGAGCAAGTGTGAAAACTACAGAGGAATATCCTTACTACTAACAAGCAACACAATACTATCTATTATATTATTAAATAGATTAAAACCATACAACGAGAACATACTGGGAGACCATCAAGCAGGTTTTAGGAAGAATAGATCAACTATAGACCAAATATTTCATCTTCGTCAAAGAGCAGAAAAGTACTTGAAATATGGAAAAGAAGTATATAATATCTTCACTGACTTCAAGAAAGCTTATGACAACATAGATAGGATGCTTATGGAAAATGTGAAAGAATTTGAGATACCTAATAAATTAATCAATCGACCAGAATATGTATGGAGGATGCAGAAAGTATAGTAATGTATAAAGGAAAGAAGCCAGACCTCTTCTGTATAAGAACTGGTTAAAACATTATCTCAATTACTATTCAACCTAGTACTAGAAAAGGCAATCAGAAAAGCGAAAGAAGAAAGAAGTGCACAATAACAAGCTAAAATACCAGGATACGCTGATGACATCGACCTGGTGAGGGAAGCTATGCAAGAAGTCATCAATACCTGCATACATCTCAGATATATAGCACTAAAAGTGAGCTTGACCATTAACCAAGATAAGACAGAGTATAAGAGGATATCAAGAGGCCAGAGGCAGAATGATCCAGATTATATAAATGTTGGAGAGATGATTATTAGGAAAGTAGAAACATACAAATATCTAGACGCAACCTTCATGGTTATCGAGGAAATTAAAAGCAAAGTACAGGTAGGAAATAAAATATACTTTGCCTTGCAACAGCTGTTAAAATACAAAATCCTGTCCCAAAACATCAAAATAACAACCTACAAAACTCTAGTAAGGCCACCTGTCATGTATGGATCAGAAACGTGGACTACAACAAAGAAAGATGAACAATAGTTTGAGAACAAGTCCTTAAAAAGAATCTTTGGGCTCATAAAGGATTCCAACAGTGGAGAATGAAGAGCTAGAAATAGCACTGATGAACAGCTTATTTAAATCCCAACGAATATAAATAAATTGAAACTGAACAGACTACGCTGGCTGGGACATGTAGAAAGAATGGAAGAGAATAGATAAACGAAAATGATGTATGCACAAGAGATGAGGGAAACAAGACCAAGATGTTAGACCAAGACAGAGATGGAAAAACAATATAGAAGAGAATATAAAAGAAAATGGTGTCACCACCTGGACAGATAAGATTAGGAATAGAGAGGAATGGAGGCGAACTTTATCTGCAGCAGTGAGCCTTAAAGGCCCGGAAAGGTGAAGAAGAAGAAGAATTATAAACTATTCGTGAACTTATTTCTGTGTTCACTGAGAAGATGAATGTTACTGTAGTTCCATGATAGAAGAACTTTTTCACGGATTGAAACAGTGCTAGACAGATTCCTTGTTAGATAGATAAGTGTGTGGTCACGCCTTGCATAAAAATCACTGCCTTGTTTATATTTACCGTTTAGTGAAGACAAATTACATGCTCTGGCCGTATAATATACATAAATGGCTTTGAATGTAAATGCTACAGAAGAGTTCTTCAAATACTATGGACAAAAAAAGAACAAATGCATCCAAACTACACGAATTTAATAATGAAGAAGGCTGGATAGTAAAGAGAATTAAACAAAGAAAATTTAAATATTTTGGACACATTAAACTTAATGGTAATCTAGAGAAGACCGTTTTGGAAGGGTACATAATGGGAAAAAGAAAGAGAGGAAGACCAAGGCGAAGATGGTTGCAAGACATCGTTGATGATCTGCAAATGGATGCATCAGCAGCAGTCCATCTTGCTCACAACCGAAAGGCATACAGAGATGCTGTTAGGGAGGCAAAGTTCCGAAAGGGACATGCAAATGAATGAATGATCCAGCTATTAATTGATTTCTTCAGCGCCTCTTTGCTGTCATACACAAAGAATGTACCGTAAGCAAATAGGAGCTCCTTGGTTAGAATTTGTTCTTGTCTCGTTCCTAAGACATTCTAAGTTCAACAATGAGTATTCTAACCGTGCGCGAATGACGTCTTTCGGTGGACATCTTAAATGGCAACAAAGTATATTCCAAACAGTGTAGGGGCTACGAAGCAGCCATACTTATTTCTACTCTTGATCTCTAAACTATCAGACGTACCCCCATCTAACAGTATGATAGGATTTTTTATCGTTGTCTAATGAATAGGATTTTTTATCGTTGTCTAATGAATCTGTCATTTTAAGTAGTAATGGTGGACACCCGATGTATTCTAACTGATCCACTCATGGTGTCAAAGGCCTTTGTGAGGTCAACAGAAACAAAGAAGAGGGCGTACATTGTTCTCTGTAATTTTCTTTAAGATGTTTAAGCGTGAAGATGATTCACTGGTTGATTTTCTAGACCTAGAACTGCAGTGTGTCTCGACCCGCTCTGTCAGTTTCTGCAAGCGTTGAGGAGAACCCGAGCGAAGGTCTTATTTATTATACTAAGAAGAGATATCCCTCCGTAATTGTTGCACTCATCCTTGTAGCCTTGGTGTTTCTTCAGCGTCACTACCCTGACATCTAGCAAGTCGTGAGGGATATCTCTCTCTCTCTCTTTCTCTCTCTCTCTCTCTCTCTCATTCTCTGTCTAGCTCTCTCTAACACTGGATGAGAATCTTGTGGAGATGTTGCAAAAAGGTACCTATATAATTCTTTCTGGACTTCCATTGCCGTGTTATCTCTGCTAGTTGTTTTCTCATTTGAGAAAGGTTGGGGGGGGGGTGGTGTTAGGATGAGGTTGGATTTTGTTGATGCTTGGTCCTACAGCGACCTTGATGTTTCTATACATTGTTTTCACATCCCCCATATTTTTTCCACTAACGAGCATAAATTAATCCAGTATTCATCCCCAAAGGTTCTAAATGGCCGGTGCACTTCTGCCCTCACAAACTCCAGATAGTCCTTTGATTTCTGTGAATGATTCTTCCTGTAATCTTGTATAACCTGCTTCCTATTTTCTAAGATGGAAATGAGTGCTTCGGTGTTTTTTCCCTATCAAATCTTTGCTGCAGAATTTATTTTTCACGAAAGAAGAGACTGCACGATCAAAGACGTTCAGTTTTAGTGTTTTCCAGCTTTTGTCGACACTGATTTTTTCTTACAACTTTTCTAATTTTCTTTCGAAAGTCTTTTTTCTCTTGGTCTTTCATGGTCTTTGAACTGATATTTGGTTTAACTGGTTCTTTAGGTATATATATATATATATGGCCTGACCATTACTTTTACTTTACTAATAACTAATGCATGATTTGTGTCACAGTCTGTACTGTGAAAGTCAGGCGTGACTCCTAGTGCATTCGGGTGTGGTTATATGTGCATCTAAACTCTGTGATCAAAAGTTTCGTGAATGGTCCTATTAAAAACTCCTCAAAGCTCCTACTGGCCACCTTCGCTCTCGAAGTAGTTCCCTTTGCGCGTGAATACACCTGCTCCAGCGATCTCTCCATTTCTGGAAGGTTTCTTGGAAGTCTATTTCGATGCTGATGTTATCAAGCACTGCATACGATTCCGTCTAGAACTCCCCAGTGTTGCCAGAGCCATACCCTTCCTTCTTTATCTTTAATGTTGAGAGCAGAAAGACGTCGTAAGGTGTCAATTCCGAGAGATAAAGCCATGTTGTTCTTGGTCAGAAAACTTCTGGGTGTTGAAACAAACGTTAAGCCTGGACCACGTCATGATGAAGCAGACATTTGCTTCCTCGCTACAGGCCGGGACGTGTCCTTCTCAGATTTTGACGTAGTCACTGCAGAACAGAACTACGACGTCAGAAGAAGGAACAGAGACAAATTCTTGGTGCCCAGCTCCCTTGATGTCACAGAAGACGATCACCATGCTCTTGATATTGCTTTTTAATTGTCTTTTTTAGTTTTGGTGATCTTTCACTTTTCGCTGCATATGGTGCATTGCCTAGGGTCATATAACCATGAACCCAGCTGTCATCATCAGTCCAGTCATGAACCCATTCATGACCCCAGACAAGAAGGTTTCCTCCTGTGATGGGAATAATCAGATGAGAGAATTCTGGGAACAAATTTGGCTGCCACAAGGGGCATGTCTAGTTCTTCGGTAAAATCTTCTGACATGTCTAAAAAAAGCTCCCATCGCCATAAAAAGCTTTCGAAAGGTCAGACATCGGATGAACTTGCTGGATCTCTGCGACATTTTGAGGAATTCTACATTTCAAAGGCCTTATCCAGTGTGGTCACTGTCATCAACTGATGCAGAGATACTGTGTTCACTCAAGAGATTATGTAAGTCTAGCTGCACATCACTTTGTACACTGATTCACAACCACATGCTAGTACTGCCACCTGGTGTTACATCGTGAGGCCCAAGAAGGTTTAGATGTTGGCATCATCAGTCTGGAAAATTCCACATAAAGATATATATTGTGTAGTGTATTGTAGTGTAGTGTAGTGTAGTGTAGTGTGTAGTGTAGTGTAGTGTAGTGTAGTGTAGTGTAGTGTAGGTAGTGTGGTGTAGTGTAGTGTAGTGTCCATGTAATGTTATTGATCAGCTTTATGTTTCATCCATTCTTGGCATGTACTAGAGGAGATGAATAATCTGGGGTTAGTTCGGCTCCTGTTGAATGTTTTCTCATCATTGTCTTAGTTATCTCTGCAAAGGTTGTCCTTTTAAGCCTGCCTCTTCTCACCCCTTCATTGTCATGTGCATTGGCTGAGTTTCTAATTTCATGAACTTTTCTGCCTGCTTCTGCCTTCTTTTATCTCTTATATCAGTGGTTTTCATAATTTTTCCCCTCACGGGACACTATCATTTGTACTGAGTCTTCACGACACACTAACTGCGGAAGATTCGGTCTAAGCACCGTTTGCCGGTCAATTGTTTGTAGGTTTGTATTCGTAAGGCCATTTAGTTCATAGTCTGAATCTTCTTATGTTTTGGATGTTGGCGAATAAGGAGTATCCAGTAGTAGGAAAGGAAGCAGTTCATACTCTGTTACATTTCTCAACCACCTACTTGTGAGGGCTGGCCTTTTCGCCACTGATGCGCATAAAACGAAGAAACTCGAGAGACTTGTCTCAGTTGAACAGGAAATCTGTGTGTGTTTGTCTACAATTCAATCACCAATTTAATGTTTGTACCGCGGAGCACTCCTTTGGGAACCACTGTCTTACATCATCCATAGGTTGCAGGCTAGTGACATTTTTCCAGTTCTCGTTGTGGTATAGTCCTCATTTCAACTTCACGTTGACTATAGCTTATTGTGCCCCACAACACTGAGGCATTTAGCAAGGAGGTCTTCAGTTGCATCATTCATTTGCATGTCCCTTGCGGAACTTTGCCTCCCAAACAGCACTCCTGTAGGCCTCTCGGTTGTGAGCAAGATGGCCTGCTGCTGATGCATCCATTTCCAGATCATCAACCATGTCTTGCAGCCATCTTCGTTTCGGTCTTCCTCTTTTTCTTTTTCCCATTATGTATCCTTCCAATACGGTCTTCTCTAAATTATCATGACGTTTAATGTGTCCAAAATATTAAGTTTTCTCTCTTTAATCCTCTTTACTAGCCAGCCTTCTTCAATACTAAGCTCTTGTAGTATAGATATATTTGTTCTTTTTTGTGTCCATGATATTTGGAGAACTCTTCTGTAGCATTTACATTCAAAGGCATTTATGTGTTTCTCGGCTGTTTTGTTAAGTGTCCAGGTCTCACAGGCATATGTTGCGATGGGAAAGATGCATGCCCTTAAAAATCTTATTTTTGTGGTTCTGTCTGCTCCTCTCCACAGATTCTTTATTTGTTTTACTTTCTGAAGAGCAATAGATGTCCTCCTTTTAATTTCCCTCATTGTATCTCCATTATTAGTTAGTAGTGATCCAAGATATTCAAAACTCTCCACTTCTTCCAGTTTTTCCTCATTGATACATATTTCAGTTGCCTTGTTTGTTTTGTCAGTTGTCATCACTTTAGTTTTCTTTGCATTAAGATAGAGGTTCTGCTCTTCGCTGTTCTTGCGGACTGACATAATTAGTTTTTCCATTCCTTTTTGTGTTGTGGACAGCAATACTGTGTCATCAGCATATCTAATCTCTGGTATTTCATAACCTCCAACTGTTATGGCATCGTAATATTCTTTGTCTACATCTTCTCTAACATTCCTCATTATATTTTCAGTATACAAGTTAAATAAATAGGGTGACAATATGCACCCCTGCCGACCCTGCAAATGCTTTCTCTAGAGACAGCTGAAGACTGTGGGGGACAGGGAAAGTGCTGAAATGGCAGCATTCCTAAAACAGCTGCCATATTACGCCCATTGCCCGTGCCAAATGTTATCACTTTCTCATAAACTTTCCACGATCTCGCCGCTGAGAAACAGTCTCATGTATAGTTTTCAGAATAGTGTCGCTCTTTGATGCTTTTCACATGGACTAGCAAATCTAATCTTAGCCGATAAAGTGAAGAGTAAAAACGACGTAAGCGTCACTGATCTACTTTCTCTGTCTCTATGTCTCTTTCTCTTTCTCTTTGTCACTTTCTTTGTGTATGTGTGTGTGTGGGGGGGGAGTCTGGAGTGAAATATTTCAAAATACTTTTGACAAATTGTTTATTCCCTGACTCGCTTCAGAAAGGACAACTTGTAAGAAGGGCTCAGACCAGCCATCTATCATGGGCTTGCGCCTGATATTGCTTTATGTCAGCCAATATCCACCAAAAGAATGTAAGTTAGAAATTTACATACAATATTTTACCCAAATTATGTGTTTAGTTACATTTTGATTTAATTATATTTGTTAATTTGTGCTATTTTAGTGTAGATCAACATCTTCTGTTGAATGTTTTCCAGTGTTAATCTGATGTTGAGTTAAGATATGTTCGTGGACTGAGCGTTCTGTTGTTCTATGAAGTGTTAATACTATATTCCATATTTACTTCTACCTTATACCGTCATCTAGTGATTTAAAGGAGACTACAGAACCCAGTATTCTGATACTTTCATTTATTAAATGTGGCGACATTGTTTCCGCCGTACACAGATAGAGATCACGTGGGGGTCGAGTTTAGCTGATTATCTTTTGCGTTTCTGGCACTTGTTTCATAAATTTAATCAGATGTCAATTTTTTTTCCTAGCTTAGGAGAGCACTTGTGTATTAAGATGTAAAATTTATTTAACGGAGTCTAAGGTACTTGTTTACTTCCTTCTTTCAGGACATACCCTGCATAATCCAGCTTGCAGCTTTATGTTCTGGAGCTTTATGTTCTGGACGCTTATGAGGACGGGATCATTAGATTTTAAGGAGGAAATAACCCTGTCTATGAGCAGAAGATATCTACGTTTTTGAGGAAGTGATTACTATTCTTAAGAGGGGGTGATTACTGTGCTTATAAGGAGTAGATCAGTAAACAAATGCTTTAGGAGTTGTCATCTAGAAATGTTCCAGAATGATGGACAATATATCCCTGTTTACATCAAAAATTTCTGGCTAATCTGGGAATATGTCTGTCCTAGTGACAATAAACATGTTGCCCCTGGCAACCATCTTTTGGATCTTTCATGTTTATTACTTTTGTGATGGAGCAGAGAGCGCATGAGAGAATGAGTCTGCTTTGGACTACGACACCGGTAGGGACAAACGATTAAACGCCTCAGTTCTCCTAGGAAGGGTTAGACAACAGACGCGACAATAGGTCACAGTCCTCAGTTTCTAGAAGAAGTCATCAGTCCTACTATCCGTATTGTCTACAAAGCTGCACAGCCACCCATCCACAGTGATCACATTCTCTTCTCTGCCTCACAATCTCCAGTTCAAACCATCACCCACCACAATAATAAAGAAATACACGGGAAAAGGTAAAGTTCCTGTTTCCACGCCATTAAGGCAAATTGGGGATGCGGTGTTAGCCTCGTATTTCCATGACCTTCCTAGCATTAAACAGTGATGTGGTCAGTATCACACCTGGCTGCATTTATATTCCCAGATTTCTCTAGTATCCACTTTTAGAGGCTGGTTCAACCCTGGGGCCTTTTTTATACATACTGGAAACAAATCCGCCTGCAGAGACTGAATCTGGTACCACTGGGTTAGTAAATTATGGTCTAAACACTCAACTAACCAGGTCAGTAGAGAATACATGTAGATAATAATATTTCTGGCTGTAAGCATAGGCTTCTATAATTATTGATTCTCCAGCATGTTCGTCATACTTCTTGCTATTTCGAAATTCCCTTAATCCTCGACTCAAAAATAGGATTTAAATTCGAAATTAACACTTTTACACTTTTACTCACCATGAACATTAAGCGTATGTACTGGCCATCTGGGTTAAGCCGGTTCAGGCAATCCGCCCGGTAAGGGTACACATCGGACTTGGCCGACCTCCAGAGGAGAGGTGCCGTGATTTGAGCAGTCCTGACATCGAGACTACTGATTACTTCATTTAATCCTTTCTTTCACCTTTTCCACGGTGGGGCCGCGTGGCAACCCCATTCCCACCTTTCTGCACTGGCCAGGATGAGCCCTACTCCACGTATGGCAGCTGAAGAATCTTGCCAGTAGCGTTAACATTGAAATGATGTTCTTAAAATTTGATTTGGATTTTTATTCTTTCCGAACGAGGCGTCCTTTTCAGTAAGGTGTATGGCATCCTCTGGCCTGTATCGGAGAATGACATCTCCTTGGATAAGATTAGCCTTTGGATCTGTTGTGAGATGGCTGTCCACTCTTTCCTCAGTGGAAGAGACAAATGTCGGAGATTGGTTGGCGCCACGTCTCGCTGGACTTGTTCAGCACATAAGTGTTCCATAGGGTTCATGTCTGAACAATATGGATGGCCATGGAATGATCTAGACGTTGTTGTCAGCGAGGAACTGGGTGGTGAGTTGTGCCACATGAGGTCGAGCGTTATCCTGCTGAAAAATCGACCTTGGTGCAGCTAGATGCGGACGAACGTGAGGACGAAGAATTTCAGCAACGTATCGTTGGGCATTCATGTGTTTCAATTTGCACCAGGTCAGTTCTTCCCATGAAGTTGATCATTCCCCACACCAGTACACCTCCACCACCATGTGGAGAAGCCCCATCCACGCAGTTCTGGGCGTAGCGCTCATGGACTCTGTGGTAAACTCTTCTCCGTCTATCGTGCCGCTGAAGCAGAAAGAATAATTCATCACTGAATCATTCCCAACGGTCCACTGACGATTCTGGTTCGCCCACTGCAGTCGGTTCTGGCGATCCCGGCTGGTACAGAACATGATCTCTGTAGGGTCTTGTAGCCCAAATACCAACGTCATGCAGCCGGTTCCTGGCCGTTTGATCTGAAATTCGACGAGCTGCTGTCAGTGACTGGACTGTTGAGGACGCAGATACAAATCGATTCCTGGAGTGACGCAGACGTATGGAGCGGTTTTGAGCAGGAGTTGTGACTATGGGTCTTCCACTGCGCAGCTGGTCTACAACTGAGCCAGTTTCTTGAAATCGTCTCCAAAGGCTTCTAACCTCGTTAAATTGTCTGGCTACTACACTTTGTGACTGTCCAGTCTGTTAACGTCCAATGATGATGAGTCGTTGTTCTGTAGTGAGATGAGCCATAATTGCGCATTGAATTTTCAAATGTCTTTTATAGGCATTCAATAACATGGTCAGTGAGTTTTGTGTTCAGTATGTTTCATGGGATTCTCGTGAACCTGTTTGTTTTTGTTTGTTATTCCTGTGCTGTCTGGTTGTTTTTGTTTGTTATTCCTGTGCTGTCGGTTTATTTTTGCTTGTTATTCCTGTGCTGCCTGGTTGTTTTTGCTTGTTATCCCTGGGTTGATGACCGGTAATCTTTTCCAGTTCTTATATAGCCTTAATTCTCCTGCGGTTATTCTCGTGGCTTGATTTTCTACCCAGAGTTTTGAAATCTCTGTTTGCTTCTCGCATTCCCTCTTCTGCAACAATGTTTTTCTCAGCTGTTTTATTAGGATTTGTCCTAACTGTCTGTCAGTAATTTTTGTTGCATCCCGCTTGGACCCCTCCCTCATTCAACTTCTATGATTTCTGTCCACCAAATGAGTGACCGAGTCCCTTGACTCCCGTTTTCTTTTGCCATACCTTCAGTCTAATCCTGCCAATTGCTGTCTGACCTTGCGCACATACTTCAATTCATGCTCTAACTTTTTGTACCGGGGACTTCCACCTTTCTTAATTCTCACCAAGCAGGGCAGGTGATCACTTACAGTGTATGCCAATTCTTGTCAGTGTATATTCAACATGGAGTCAAAATGGCAGAGGGTTTGTGCAGGAAATAATAGCTGAGAAGAGTGCGCAAATTCTGGCAGGTACAAAGCGGACGGGGCAGGCCAGTCTGACTTAATGGTGAATGTCAGCATCAGGGATGAGGAAGGCACTGTACTGATTACTGATGACCAGAAAAGGATTGCATGTTTCTAGAGCTACATTAAGCAAATTACTGTAACTCAGAGCCTGGCATCCCCGCTCTCCGGGCATTCCCATACGCGCTCCGCCTTCCGTTCCAACACCCAGTGAAGCGTGTACCCGCTGATAGAGCCTGTCACACACTGGCTGTGGGTCACATGGGCTAAACTTCTTCTTTTGGAAAAAAAAAACGTCAATATCCTCTCTTCTCCCACAATTCGACCATCTTCCTGACGTGATTGTCATCATTCAATCCGAGGTAGTCCTCCATACTCAGCCTATCCAAGGTGGCTCTTACAATCGCCACCTTATCCGTACTTAGTGTTCCCTGAGTTAATGCCCTGCCTGCTTTGACTACCGTATAACTTGGGCAGTAGATCCACGTCGGAGTGATGGAAAACTTGTTTGCTGGAAGTCTAACAAGATATTAGGTCGGATGAAAAAACACACACACACATATAAATATATATATATTCTCGCTCCATATATACGTGGGGGTGGGGGAAGGAAAGGAAACAGACAATGAACCACACAACCCCCATTAATTGTACACCTGCACTTCGAGGATAACTCTGCTCTCCGTGTGATGTAACCCAGGTTGCTCTCCGTGGTCTGTCTCATGTTTAATGTAATATGTTAATATGTGACTCTGTCACTCAACACATTCCACCAACATAACAATGTGCAACATAAATCAAGAAAGTCTAAGATCAAGTAATAACATCTATTTAATCATCTAGACCAGATGGCAACATTTAACTTAACAACAACTGCTAATGACAAACACACATACGACATTAAGAATATTAAATAGTAATTATGACAACGTTGCGTTGAAACGAACGTAACAACAAGCTTTAACTGATGATATGGACGAGGAATATAGTTAATGATCAAGATGGTAAATGCAGTAACAATTCTCTGGCCTCATAAAAAATTGCATTAATGAATACCATCTGGCCTGCAACATCACATGGATGAACATTCTTGAACAATCGTATGAATCTGTGGGCCAATAACATTATAAGGCCATCACAAGCAAAATGTAATGCAATATAACAATATCTTCAAGTATTTCTTCAACACCAGCTGTATATCTACTAAATAAGTTCCTCACAAGAATACCATGAGCCATAACATGCAATAGATTCTTGTGCCAACATCTCCACAAGCTACACATAAATTAATGATACTTCAAAAAAACAACTAAGATATGAACATTCTCGCAGGCAAAAATTGCACACATAGCATAAACGTGATGGTAATCAACGTGCACTGCACTGAGCATATAAAACAGCATATATAAAATAATCATACAAACATGACATGGCAATTAATAGCAAGGAAAATTGCAAGTCAGTAATAATTAATCATCAAGAACTTTGACTTCACATGTGTCTCACTGTAACACTTAACATTTCAGCAGAACTTCACTTACAAGACAATTCACATTTAATACAAAAAATTACATCATAACTTTCATCACTGACAGGGTCACGGGTAGAGAACATAGCTGAAACAATCAGTCTTTTCAAATCACACAAAATATATTAAAAACATCACAACTACAATCCATATGTACATGGAAAACAGCTCCCTCCAAACCCGGCCATGCCTCAAACAAGAATTATCACGAATGACCAACAACACATCACTAACCCTGGAACAACACACTACCGACCAGCGGACGATTATGTTTAAGTCACGGCCGTAAGCATCCCTGACCCAAAACTCAATCGTTCACACTAGATAACGGAGAACCCTCTAGAAGCTGGACCCAGTTCACTGAGGAAGAAATGTCTCTCTATTCTCCGTAACATGCTTTGGGCGCTTTGGGAGTATGTTACAATGACCCCAAGCGAGTCACCCTGCTCCAACAAGCAGGAAACTGCTTCTGATGCTGCCTGAACATCCATTCTCATGCTCGAAGTGCTGGTTGCATAGGCTCCTGAATTAGTCGCAAATGATTTGCGATTACGGTAAACAAGATAGGCCCATCCACATTGTAAGCGTCGTGCCACTGTCCCGTCAGTGAAGGTCACAAGGTCATGTAGTTTGGAGTAATGCTGAATCTGTTCCCGCACTTGGACTTCTCTTTTACCCTGAGCCCAGTCTCGGCAGTCACGGCCATGCTGGATCACGACCTTCATTAGCTTCTACATGTTTGCCATTCTAGTCTATTCCCGGTCTAGGGGATTCTGCTCTGAGTCTCAGACTCTGACAGCGTCTCTCTCCTCCGACATCCACGATCTCCGTCGCTTCATATGCTGGCCTTTTACCGAGTTCGGCTGTTGTAAGAGGGGATGGTTTGCCGTGCCGACAATCTTTAGCTACATCTTTATTTACGCATGCTTGTGCCTTTCTTTCATGTCGAGCATATGCAGCAAGTAGCGTATAGCTATGATCGGAGCAACCCTGGTGCAGCCAAGAACTCTTCTCCTGGTGCAGCCAAGAACTCTTCTCCTGGTCTGATTTTGAATTCTTTCAAGCTTGATTATCTGATTCGTGGACACAGTCAGAAGGCCGAAGTCGTACTAAGCCACCGACATCACCAACTCCCGCATCAGCAGGAAGAGTGTCCGTTGTGGCAGTCCAGCACCTGCCATGATCTTCACTGCACTGAGACCTTTCTTTGCTTTCTGAACAACCATGCCCACATGGTGATTGAAAGATAATGTCCTGTCTAACATAATCCCAGTGGAATTCTTCACTGAATCGTTGACTTTTCAAAGAATTCTTCATGGGGGCAAAAAGTGCATAGTTATCATAGGAGCAAGATCGAGAGAATATGGTGGATGAGGCAACACATAAAACCCAAAGGACTCTAACCCAGCGATAGTTTCTCGGCTTGTGTGTAGTCGTGCTTTGTCATGTAGGAGCAATACGTGACAGGACAACATTCACTTATGTCGCTGTTAAATTTTGTTTCATAAACTTCATAATGAGCAGCAAGAATGTGCACTGTTGATTGTCATTTCCTATAAAGTCAGTCAGTCAGGAGTATGCCACTGCCGACCCCCCCCCCAGAAAAAAACGGCAGCCATCTGCTTGCCTGTTGAAAAGCTGCACGAAATTTCTTATGTCTGGAACTTCTTTTGCCTCTCCATTGTTTCGACCGGCGCTTTATCTCTTTTGTGTGGTATTGATACCATGATTTATCACCAGCCACTAAACGCGAAAAATAAAAAATTCAGAACATCAGGATCTGCGTCGTTTAGTGTCAAAAGTTATCGATATTTCTGGACCTGTTCGTTCATCTGAGCTTGTGTCAATCGACATGGCACCCAATTAGTGTGGAAATCTTTGAAAATTTATTTGATGTCCCTGTATAAGGTTGGTGGGCATAATTTAGTCGGTCTCCAGTTCTGCACAGGTTAATCGCCTGTTATCGTTCATCAGGTTTGACACAATTTCAATCTTTGCCGGTGTTCGCCAAGTATGGGGCCAGCCGTTGCTCGTACCCTTGTCCACAGTTTCTTTGTCGTCAGAATAGCCTCGTACCTAGTTGAATACTGCCTCACATGACGTAGCACCGCCTCACACACACACAGAAACTAAACGACGATGTATATTTACTGCGATGTCACCTTCCTTCCAAAGATGCTACGCAGTTCACATCTGTCCACGGTAGTCGGCCTCCATCGTGTTGTGCGTGGTAGTCGATCTCCGTCTTGTTTTCCGTGGTAGTCGGCCTCCATCTTGTTGTCCGTGGTAGTCGGCCTCCATCTTGTTGTCCGTGGTAGTCGGCCTCCATCTTGTTGTCCGTGGTAGTCGGCCTCCATCTTGTTGTCCGTGGAAGTCGGCCTCCATCTTGTTGTCCGTGGTAGTCAGCCTCCATCTTGTTGTCCGTGGTAGTCGGCCTTCATCTTGTTGTCCGTGGAAGTCGACCTCCAGCTTGTCCTTGGTAGACGACTTCCATCATTTTTGTGCGTGGTAGTCGGCCTCCATCTTGTTGTCGTCCAAGCAATGGAGTCCCCCTATCCCCCCCTCCAGAGAGCCTGATCGTGCTTTGATGACCTATATTCACGTCCTTAATTGACATATATTTTCATTTCTCTAATAACAAGAAACTAATAATGGAGTTACAATGAGGGAAATTAAAAGTAGGACATCTATCGCTCTTCAAAAGTAAAATAACTAAATAAGTTGTGGAGAACAAACGAACGAACGAACATACTTTATTTTCAGAAGATTAAGAATTAGGCACGCAGGCCCGTCTGACATTCTGCCTTTCATCATAAAACTTTCACTCAGTCACATTCATTTAGCATTTGTTAATGAGCATAATAATCATGAAGACACAATTAAATGATTACATAAATAAATAATAAACTTATTTTTTGTCTATACACTCTACATTCTGATTTATGCAACGACAAGAAATAAATTTGCGTTCTTGCATTCATTGAAAACTAACAAATTTATAGGAAAACAGTATTAAAAAATTGCGACAATCAAGCCATACTTTAAACTACTTTAAACTATGCTTAAGGAACCATATAGTCCATATCAAACAGGTGATGGCAAAGTTTAAAGTTATAAGAACGAATATTACTTATTATAAGTTTTACATGAATTGGTAGGTAATTCCAAAGATTGACAGGTGAGTAAGAGACGTTTTTTTTTAAACATGCCAAGCCTTGGTTTTAGGAGAATACAGTTGCTTAAGCGTTGACTGTGTTTTGGGTTGGATTTGAACAACTACCACAGATAGTGTGGAAAATGGCGCGACAGAATTTTGTGAATTAACTTGGCCTTGTTTCTTCTTCTTCTTCTTCGTTCGCTTCTACCACCAAAACCGCACTGTGATCCTACTGAATTTACGCCTGTGGTCCTCGTTAGGTCCCGTGGTCTCCTGTGTGGTCCCCGAAAGGACCACACGAGATCCACGAGAGGACCACATGGGGTTCAGAGTATCACAGGGCTTTAGCCTGTATTCTTGGTGGGTCTCAGAAGCGGGATAGCGTGACACCATGGTTTTCATTGCACCAGGTTAGTCTAGGGTTGGACTTTCTCACCGGAAGACCTCGACGTGTTTAGGATATCAGTGCATCCCCGCTGGGTGAGAGGTGGTTGCCCATCCAGTCCAGAGTCGGACTTTCTCACCGGAAAACCTCAGCGTGATTAGGATACGCAAACATCCCCGCCGGGTGAGAGGTGGTTGCCTATCTAGACTTCCCTGGTCCAGTGTCTCCGACTTCAGCAATTTGCGGTCGTGGCCGCTACCCTTCCTAGTTGTGACCAGGATGGAGCTTTTGTCCAGGAGGACGAATCCTCGCCACTAGTGACTTCCACCCCTGGGTTGAGCCAGTTTAGGCATATTATCCCAGTATGAGAGTGTTTGGGACGTGACCGACCTCTAGAGCAGAGGTACTGTGACATGCATAGCCTTCAAGATTCACCCCTGGTGTGAGCCAGTTTAGGCAAAATTCACCAGTATGGGTGTATATCAGGCGTGACCGACCTCTAGAGCGGAGGTGACATGACATGTCTAGCCATCAAGTTCCACCCCTGGTGTGTGCCGGTTTAGGCATATTTCACCAGTGTAGGTGTATTTCGGACGTGGCCGGCCTCTAGAGCAGAGGTGCCGTGGTATGTATAGCTCTCGTAGCGATACTACTGGACATACCAATTAAACTTCACTTTATCCTTTCCACCACCTTTCCCATCGGCACCGCACAGCAACCTTTATTTCTTTTCCCCTTCGCTCCACGCGCGGCATTTGAAGAGTCTCGCCAGCAGTGTCTTAACCTCTGGGACAAGCTGGTTCATGCATTTCACCCGATATGACTGCACTCAGGACGTGGCCGACCTCCAGACCAGAGGTGCCGTGATTTGACTGTTTGCTTCGCTTTATCCTTTCTACCACCTTTTCCGCAGTGATGCTGCGCTGCAACCTCATCTGCAACTTTCTTCATTGGCCGGGAGGAGCACCGCTCCACGCACGGCAACTGAAAAATCTCGCCAACAGCACGAGACCGAGTAGATATTTATGGGAGCATATAACTGCGCCCCCATGTGGTACCCGGGATCTGCAAAGAATAGGACCACTGTACCCTACCACGCATGATCGTAAAAGGCGACTAAGGAGGGTTCAGCATAGGGCCAGCAACCCTATCTGGTAAAAAAAACTATCAGACTGCTACAGAAACAGAAGCAAGGAAAAAAACAAATGCAGGTGGAAGGAGAAATACTTATCAGGAAACTGAGGCTATGAAGGTTGTGGATGAAAGCCAGCCACTGGAAGTCCCCAGCCCGACTGCAGACCTCCTGGAACCACAGGGGAACAGAAGTAAAGGTAGACCAAAAGAGACATGGAGAAAAACAACAGAAAGGATGTTGAGCAATAGGGGGCTCACCTGGGCAAGAGCAGAAAAAAAGGCAAAGGACAGGCATTTGTGGAAAACCCTTGCGGAAGCCCCATGTGCCCTGGGCACTTAAGGTTCAGAGAGAGAGAGAGAGATAACTGCGAGAAAGTAAATGCTGAAAAAAAGTTCAGAATTAAAATATTAAGTACTGCTTACGGATTTTAAATGGTATGGGACGGAATTCTTTGAATATTTGGATCCATAAAGGATACCAACAGTGGATAATGGATAGCTAGAAATAACACTGAACTGAAAAGCTTATTTAAATCCCAACTAATTATAAATGTCTTGAAACTGGGCCGTGTAGAAAGAATGGAAGAGAACAGACAAACGAAAATTATGCATGCACTAGAGATGAGGCCAAAAAAAATTGACCAAGCGGTAGACCAAGACAGAGATGGAAAGACAACATAGAAGAGGGTATACAAGAAATTGGTGTCGCCAACTGGAGAGAGAAGATTAGGAATAGAGAGGAATAGAGGCGAACTTTATCTGCAGCAATGAGCCTTAATGGCCCGGAAAAATGAAGAAGAAGAAGAAGAAGAAGAAGAAGAAGAAGTCTTAGAGGGAATTCCACCGTTGCACAGTAGAATATGCAAGCCTTTTTCTTCTACAGATCAAGTCTGGATGTAGGGAGAAGACAGATGTGTAAACGCTGGCGGTGTTTAGGATTATATTTAAACAGTGATCACTAGTAAGGTGAAGCATTATGCCATAGAGTTCTATGAACTAACTTGTCTTTATTAAAAATGGTTCTATATCTGAGGAGCACAATTTTGAGTTGTTTCTGCAGTCCATACTGGGTTTTTACTGCTTAAGTTATGAAGTAAGTGGAGTTTTTGTGTGTGTGTGTGTTTGAGATTAAGTACCCATCTCAGATTGTGGACCAGTAGTCTGTTTGTCAATGTGATACGTACTATGACATTCTTGTGTCTTGGTCGATAAAAAAAAATTTACTTTTGGGAGGCTGGTAAACTTTCCGGACTATCAAGTTCGTTTTATCATGTATATGAGAATTTCAAGTTAAATTTTGATCACTGGTGAGGCCTACAGTTCATGAACGTTTTCTATTTCTGTAGTTCTACCATAATGCTGTAATGTAATTTATTGCATGCAGTTTCTGCAGTTTCTGGTTTGTAGTGATGAGCATTATTTAGCATTGTCTGTGTTTATCAACATACCATTACTATTACTCCATTTAACTCAATTTTTAATATAATCTTGAAGCGTTGCCTGAAGATTTTGGGTGTCAGACTGTGCAGCCGTCAGCAAAAATATGAAAAATGCTTTAAACTAAATGACAAATCGCTGATATGGATAGCAAAGAGAAGAGGACCAAGACACGAACATTGAGGAACACCAGTATGAGTCAGTAGATAGACAGTTTGTTTCTGAAGCAAGCTACTTGTTTTCTACCTAACAGAAAAGATGTAATACATTTTGTCAGATCATGATGTCATTTATACCCCTCCGCCCCCCCCCCCTTTTTTTTTGCAAGAATCTCGTCATATCATATACTTTCTTGAAATCAGCAATCAACACAATTTATTATATATAAATATATCGTTAGCGCAAAAATCGTTCAGATTTGATATGAAACCTGACTGACTGCCTACCAGTAGATTCTTTTCCTGCATGTGTAGCAGTTTGACGCTTGATTGTGTTTAGACAGAGGTTTAGATAACGATGACAGAACGGACACAGACTTGTAACTGAGCTGCTGGAAGTCGATCTGGATTCAACAAAGTGGATACGCTTTAGCCAGTTTAAAAGCGTCTGGGAAATTGTGCTTTTCTATGTACACACGGCATATGTATGTTAGTGTGTCTGTATAGTGCTTTTCTATGTACACATAGCATACGTATGTTAGTGTGTCTGTAATAACTGGTGCAGCGTATCGCGCTATCTTCTTGCTAATCTCATCAGATCTCTGCCGCAAAACTGGCCGATGACACAGACGTTCAGAAAAAAAAAAAATATTAGATTAAATGATAAAATGGGAGACAAATATACTTGCACTTATCCTATACCTTCCTTAACTATTCTTCTGTTACATAGTGGCGAAGGTCGGGGGTTCGAATCCGGCCGCAGGCACCCCAGTCACCCAGCTGTATAAATGGTGTACCCGACTTCTTCTGACCATATCACCCTCTAGTGTGCTGACAGGTCAAGGAAAATATGGGCACTAACACCATATCCCTATGTGCCTCTAATTCATGACAGGATTACCTTGCCTTACTTACATGTAGAGACGAACTGTGTCTTAATTCTTATCATGCTATAAAACTGAACATTCACAAGCAGATTAGAACTGATTCACATCTACCGTCCTAGATATGAAAGGATCGATAGAAAGCAAGATAAGAGAAAGATTACTTTAAAAAAAAACGACTTCAATAAAATCTATCTCGCGTAGGATGTTTCTTTCCCCCCTCCCCCCTAATTTTAAATAACAGCCAGAGTGTGATACTCTTTGGCTGGGCACATCAGCATTCTTGCTCACAGCTCAGCAATGCAACCTTCTTCAACTGCACGACCATGTACCGTCACTTTCTACCGTCTCCCGTCCAAGCATTCACAGGACTGCAGGGAAATATGCCCCCCGAGATTACCTACACTCTGCTCAAGTTATATAAGCTCTCTTCTTCGGTCTGGAAGTGTTCTATGTTATGAATGCAGCAATGCTGGAGCTCGCAGGTTTTCTTTGCGTTCTGGCCGATGCTCTGTACCTTTTTACCCAGATCCAGACCATCTGGTCTGTTCTGTGTACGTTCGATACTACTAGAAGACTATATACCCAGTGATTTTCCATGTCCCAGTTTTTCCTTTTTCAACAGACTGCTTCCTCTCCTAAATCATCATCCAGAGAGGATTTTCACATTCCTTCCCAATTCTTCCCATGGGAAGGAAAAAAAAAACAATCCTTACTAATCCTTTTCTTGGAAAAATACTCCTCTCCCTCAGAATTGAAATCTGTCCCTTCAAAATTTAAATCCGACCCCCCCCCCCCCCAGATTTGAAATTCCTTCCATCAAACTTGAAATTCCCATGTTACAAATTTGAAATCCCTCCCCTGGGAGCAACCTGCCTCTCTGCACTAAACCAAAACTCACTGGCAGAACTATGTGACTTGGCCTTGTTGAAAAGAAATCTCTTCTTGAAGGGTAGAATATGAAGATGTTTGTTCTTATTTGTAATACGTGCTGCATGTTTGTCATCTATAAGCTTTACTGCTCGTTTTTGAACTGAGTAAACTCTTTTCATGTTTGACATAGAACAACCATCCCAGACTATGGAACTGTAGTCCAAGTATGATTGTATCTGTGATATGTAGTATTGTTTTCTGCCGTCTATGTCAAAAAGATGTTTAATTTTAGTAAACTGGTAAACCTTTTGTGTAATGAGTTTGTTAGATTGTCTACATGATGATTCCAACTGAGGTGGTGGTCAATCATGAGACCTAGAGTTTTATGTTCACTAACATTCTCTATCTGTGAAGTTCCAGCGTGGAGTTGTAGTCGTCTTGTTGGTGAATTTATTAATTCCTGTCTTGTTGCAATGAGCATGGATTTTGTTTTGCTGGTGTTTAATTATAATCTGTTGTTGTTGCTCCAGTTAATTTGACTCTTTATTTCAATTTGAAGAGCTGACTCAAGGTTAATACAGTCATTGCCACTAGTTTAAACTGTATGTCATCAGCAAAGAGGTCACAAGATGAATTTTTGAGATGAAGTGGAAGATCATGTAGGAGAGGAACAGACAGAACTACAAAAATAAGATTTTAAGGGCATGCTTCTTTCCCATCGTAACATATGGCTGTGAGACCTGGACACTTAACAAAACAGCTGAGAAACACATAAATGCCTTTGAATGTAAATGTTACAGAAGAGTTCTTCAAATATCATTGACACAAAAAAGAAGAAATATACCCATACTACAAGAACTTAATATTAAATAAGTTTGGTTAGCAAAGAGGATAAAACAGAGAACATTTAAATATTTTGGACATATTAAAGGTCGAGATCATTTAGAGAAGATAGTCTTGGAAGGACACAATAGCACAAAGAAACAGAGGAAGACCAAGGCGAAGATGGCTGCAAGATAGTGTTGATGATCTCCGAATGGATGCATCAGCAGCAGGGCGTCTTGCTTACAACAGAGAGTCCTACAGGAGAACTGTTAGAGGGGCAAAGATCCACAAGGGCCATGGAAATGACTGAGAAATAAGAACCTTTGTGAAAAAAAATGTTTCTTCATTGTAAGCTCCGGCCTGTGATTACTGATTCTCCAGTACAATTCTCCTGTAGTCCTAGATGATGCGAAATTTCTTTAGTCCTCAACTCAAATATGCATTAAATTTAGAATTTAAATTCTTCAGTACTTATACTCACCGTGAACACTGAACGTATGTTTTATCCAGTGAACTCAGTTTTTCCTCGGTAAATAATTATCAAGCTTGAAAATATTTTATTTACCGCTCACATTGATTGTAGTTAAGGAACTTAACCAAAGTTCTTAAGTGAACTGTACATTTTATGTCACAGAGCGACAAGCGCCTCGCGAACTTTGGTGTTTACCCGCCACTGACCAAAGTCTTAAGAGACTTTTCTATTAGGCAGTGCAAGTACATGTCCTTTCTTTGGTGCTGCAGATTCAATCACTTCCTACCTCTATGTCCAGAGTTCCACTATTTCCTGTTTGGTGGAAGAACCTTGCTGAATGACAGTCTGCTCCCAACAAAAAGCCATTATCATTTGTAATTTCTGATTATGCTAAAACAGTCTAGCAAAGTAAAATGCATTTGATTTCATCTCTCTCCACATTCCAACTATGTACAAATTTAAAGGACTTTTGTTTTAACGAGAACATCGAGATACTTCTGAACAAATAAAATTTTGATGTTTTTACTTATAAATATAACTTAGTAAAGTATTTTGTAAATTTGTACTACACATCAGTTACAACTAATTATTTGTAACTCACACCAACTTAAAAACAAAGTATCGAAGGTTGTTTTGTACTTACTACTCATTTTGTAAAACACAAAAATGTTGACGCTGGCATTGATAGCTTCAAACAACAATCCAAAAGACAAACTAGCAAAGAAACTATTGTTGTATGCTCCTAAAATTGTGAATCCAGGAACTGCGGCACTGAGGATAAAAAGAATCACCATTGGTAAGAAACAGACGCAGTAGATAACTGCAACAAGAGTTATCATTTTCACAATCTTTTTTTCCTTCGTGCTGGTGTCTTTTGTTGAATTATCACCATAGCTGCTTGTAGACTTTCTCCATTTTGTTTGTTCTCTAATTTTAACTATTAAAATTATGGTTAAAATGATGACTGCCCCGAAAGAGCCGAGTTGTGTACAAGCGCTGAATATGAAGCTCAGAGATGCCATTTCATCTCGGCCTGGCAGAAATAACAGTCCTAACATAGAACGATTTTGTTTAGAGTCAAACTTCCAGTCTATGTAACATGTAGCGTAGTCTGGGACTAGTGTCAGAAACATAACAACAAATATGATTACACAAACAGACACAGCCAGTTTTGGTGTGAAGATTCTCTTGACTTTCAATGGTATGACGACACACAGACATCTCTCCAGTGTGATGTACACAGTTATCCAACTGGTGACTCTAGCGAAGTAACCATGAGGCCAAGCGCCCGTGAGATGCTGAAACTCGTCTGCAATTAGAGGTACTTTGTAGATAAACAGCGGGTTTCTAAGTAGATTTACCAACTCGAGCGTGATAAGAGAACAAAGATCAGAGACTGCCATGGCTAGAAGGCTAATATTTACTGTATCATTTAAGCCTTGTTTGAGAAAGACTATAATGTTGATGATATTAGATATAATTCCAAATAAAGCAACAGTCGCGGCAAGAATAGCAAGGTTGATTGTGTGAAATATAATAAGATCGTAGTCGCTTATTAAATCCATCTTTTTGGTTCATGTATTCTGTCCTGCGTTAGCAAATTCCGACACTATTCTAGATTTAACAAAGTTTGCATAGAATTTTAAATAAATGAGCCGTGAGACAAGATACTTTAGATTTTCTCTAACACTGCTTTTATCAAAACTGAGAACATTTAAGTATTTTTTTTTCGAAGACTAATAATTTTCTTATAGGAAGGTCATACCGAAGGTATGATTTTTTATTAATCAGAATTTATAGATAGTGAAAATATAAATGTATCACCTTTACCAGCATTCTATTCTTCACGTTTCAACTTAATCTCCATTTCTCTATACATATTTTCCCCATGGCTCTGCAAGTTTGAAACACCCTCCGGTTTGAATTCCGTTTTAGCTGACCGACGGCACAGACGTAATGCTTTCTAGACTTTCTAAACTGTGGGACCCAGCGGGCACAAACCTTTCCATAGCATAGGCTTTCAATCATTTACTGTACTGCACTGTGTCCTATGCCAAGATTTATAGCGATTTCAGATACTGTGACATGTCTGTCTTCTTTAATGACGTCATCAACCTTTCCCACTTTTGCGCTCAGTGGAGGCAGTTCGAGGGCGACCGCTGCGAGGCATATCTAGGATGCTCATGTTTCCATCTTTGAAATATTTCACTCACCTCCTAACACTGCTAGAACCCATATACACATCTCCATAAGCAAGCCGAAGTCTTTGGTGATTTTCAGCAGCGAGGATTTCCTCTTAAACGAGGAACTCAATAACAGCAAGATGACGAAACAAAACTTCGTAACTTTCGTTTTCTTTATGCTCCGTGTGGTCACGTGACACATAATGGTGACGTCATGTGAAATCTACATGAATTGGAAAGGATGCAAATTAAGATGATACATTTATTTTTTCTGTATCTATAAATAAAAACTTAAAAGCCAACACAGAAAATCAGTACACAGAAAGATAAACAGCCACAGCCTACAAGAAGAGAATACTAACAGTAATTTAAATCAGGAGCTTGCCACTCATTCAATAACACCCAGTGAAGTAGAGGAGATAGATATAGATGAATTATGGAATTCTTACATCACAGCCTTAATCACAGCAGCAAAAGCAATCCCCGGACTGAAAAAAAACAAATAGAAAAGCATGGATATCAGAAAACACATAGGAGTACATATATGAAAGACGAGCATCTAAATTAGACATGTTGAATGTAAAAACAGATCTTGGAAAAGATCTGACGAAAGCAACATACAAAGAAATAGACAGGAAAGTAACAAGTTCAGCTAGAAGGGATAAAAGAGAATACATAGACAATATGGTGAAAAAGGCATAGAACGCAGCAAAAACAAAAGACATCAAAACTTTATATAACAAAGAGGGTAACAGGTAATATTACATCTAAAGAAAGACCAATCCTTAGCAAAACTGGAATCCTATTAACATCAAGTAAAGACCAAAAGCAAAGATGGGCTGAACACCTCCAAGAAATATTTAATCGACCACACCCAAAAGAATCGTTAAACCTTGAAATCGACTTACCAACCCCACAACTAAATGTCAACCTAGATGAAATTACATTGCATGAAATAGAAACAGCAGTGAATTTAATGGCTAACACCAAAGCTGCAGGTGAAGATGAAATAACACCCGACATGTTAAAAACTATCAATAATGATAGAATGTTTAACAAGATTTGGAAAGAAGAAAAGGTCCCCTTCTAAATGGAAAAAGAAATCATTGTTAAAATACCAAAAAAGGCAGCCATAGTGACTTTAACAGTTGGAGAGGAGTAACCTTAATATCAGTTGTGTCAAAAGTATATTGCATGATCATTTTGAATAGACTTAAAGAATAGTGGATACTGCAATGAGAGAAGAACAAGCAGGATTTCGAAAAGGGAGAAGCTGTCTCGACCAGATCTTCACTCTAAGAATAATACTTGAAGAACGTATTGAAAAGCAGAAACAATTAATACTGAACTTCATAGACTTAAAAAAGGCATTTGATAGCATACACAGAGATTCATTGTGGAAAATATTACGTCTGTATGGAATACCATCTAAAACTGTCAACATCATTAAGGACTTCTACAATGGATATATTTGTGGAGTCAAAACAGAAGAAGGGATGAGTGAATAGTTCCACATTGAAACAGGATTGAAACAAGGATGTATACTGACTCTTTTGCGTTTTGGAATTACAATAGACTTCATAATGAAAAAATGCTGCAAAGGTAACACAGGTATTGACTGGGTACATGGGACCCAGCTAGAAGATCTTGATTTTGCTGATGACTTAACTTTTATCAGTAACAATGTGAATTCCATGCAAGAAAAAACAAATGGCCTGTCTTCACTGGCTAGCAAACTAGGACTTGAAATTAACAAGGACAAAACAAAAATAAAACTTCCCATTAATCAAAATGAAAAACTCCATGTAGAAGGACAGATGTTTAAGAAGTCAATCAATTTGCAAACCTTGGCAGCTACATAGACCAGGATTGTGACACGAGAAAGGAAGTTAGAATTGCAAATGCAGCATCGATCTTCAAGAAACTTGAGAACGTATGGCATTCAAAAGTTATAAGCACAAAACCCAAGTTAAGATTATTCAATTCAAATGTAATATCCACCCTCATTTAAGCATGCGAAAGCTGGAATCTTTTGAATCTTTTGAAAACAGTTGCCTAAGGCAAATTCTCTGCATCAAGTGGAACGTATTCAGGAACAATGCAGAGATAAGACAGATGACTGAACAACAACCAATCTCATGGATGATCAGGAAAAGGAGATGGACATATGGTGGTCACGTGATGAGAAGAAACAGTCAGAGAATAACAAAACAAGCTATCAATTGGAACACAACAGGCCAAAGAAAAAGGGGCAGACCTTGTGAAACTCTGAAGACGAAAATGTTACGAGAGGCCAAATTAATAGGCATAAAGTCCCTTAATGAGGTTGAAAGACTCGTCAAAGACAGGAAAAATTGGCAAACTTCCTTGCGAGCCCTATGTGACGTTTAACGGCACGGGAAGGATATAAGCTATATAAATTCTGATTTTTTAAATATTTTTGCTCACGACTTTCGATATAACCTCTTGTATATATAATATAAATACTGCATAAACAATTAAGGAGTCTACAGTGTTTTATGAATATAAAAATTAAGCAATAATCACTCTTTGAAAAAAAATAATAGAGAGAACAAGTCACTGAGTTAGGATTTCCAGACATACTTGAGCTAACTCTGTCTCGCTGATAACATTCAGATGATATTCATTTTAGAGATACATTTTTTTACATTATTTTTTTCTCTCCTCGTCGTAGCATATTTCCCAGGCAAACCAAGAAACCACGCCACTGACGACACAATTTTAATATTTACATTTCTTGAGTTTTTTCGCTTACTTTTTAACCATCCTGTTAATGATTCGACGTTTGCTAGACTTTGGCTTGTAGCCTTGATAAAATTTCACAATTTAGAAATCCTATGCTCTTTCTGGGAGGCCGATACAAAATTCTGAGTTGAGTAATTTTCTACCATACCCTCAGACCAATTTAAAATTTTTAGTCTCGTGCCTACATTCTGAATATAAAAATGACTTCAAAATTTAAAGTTGTCTCTAAAATTTAGCATTAGATAACATTCGTGATCTGAAATTATATTTACTTTGACCGTAAGCTCGATATGCTATTTTGTAGATTTAAAATGTCTTTGTCATTTCTTGTAACACTGATATAACATTCAAGATTCAAAGTTGCATGCTTCAAGCCTTCATTAACTTCAGTTTAGTTCCACTCTTGCTAAAATCAGCCCTGAGGTTAGATTAGTATAAAATGTAAATAGAATTCTTTTTTTTTTCTTTTTAATGAAAACATCAAATACGTGAGAGCAATAGTCAGACTTTCAATGATTGAAAATGGGAAAAAGTTTAGCTGTTTCAATTTGAATGAGGGAAAAGTTATTATAAGAACGAACGTCTAATATGAAACTGACAATTTAACAAATTTGTCACTGATATTTCCAGTCTATGAAACTGACAATTTAACAAATTTGTCACTGATATTTCCAGTCTTGAACAAAATCCGTGGTTCTCGAGTTCAACTTCAACACAATCAGATGAATTTTTTCAGTGTTATACAAATTTTTTCACATTTCGGAAAAAAGATTTCATTCCTATAATTTTCCTTATTACAATTTCCAGATCGTAGTCGGTAGTTTTCTTCTGAAGAAAATTGTGCTCTGGAGTAATTTTCACTGACATTTTACGAAGCAGAGACACAATTAGACCTGTATCAAAGCATGATCCCATCGATACTCTGCAGGTATGAGTGAAGTAATTGCCCTCCGATATTTTCTATAAATTCAAAGAGCTGTGAAACAATCTGATATTACTTTTCTAGCAATATTATATCACAAAACTACACGAAGTTCCCAGCCAATAAACTTACAAAAGCAGGAAGTTCGTCATAGAAGTATGAAAAATTTGAAAGAGACGAAGATGTAGAGAATTTTAACACTACAAAATGTTGAAATTACATCATGTGTTATCTTCTTGTTTACACTTTGTTTTCTGCAGAAAATTGTTTACGCTACTATAAACTACTCCTGTAATGACTTCTTCGTTCAGAGAAAAGATGGAAGTAACTGTAGATTCAAGATAGCTGAATCTGCCAACTGATTCAAATGTTTGACAGATCGGAGTGGTCATGCCTTGTACAAGAACTGCTGTCTTGTTGGCTGTTAACTGCCAGTGAAAATAAATCACTTGCTCCGGCCATGATGTTAATTATGGTCAGCAGAATCTCCTCGCTCACAGTCACAATGGCGGCATCGCCAGCGAAAAGGAGCTCCTTGGTTAGAACTTGGGTTGTTTTTATCTTAGCTCTAAGACGTCCCAAGTTAAACAATGACCCATCTAACTGTGTGCCAGTGAATACATTCCTGCTGATGTCCTTGAGAGAGAAATTTATAAGTGCTGCAAAGTACATTCGAAAGAAAACAAGGACAAGGACACAACCTTTCTCGACTTCACTCTTGACCTCAAAATTATCAGATGTACTCCCGATGGGAGCAGCTTTGGTGAACACCAAATATTCTAGACAAACTAGGTCTACTCATTGTGTGAATTGCCTTTGTACGATCAGCAAAAGCAATGAAATGGAGTATATCTTGTTCTCTGCATTTTTCTTGTATCTGACTAAGTGTGAAGATGATGTCACTGCCTAGACATTAGAGTAAACGGCGTTGCATAGTTTAGATTTAGACAAAGATAGGGAGGGTTAGAAAAGTTGCAGGAAAGAGAGTGGCAGAAAATAAGATGAGTTCTGATCTATAGATGAAGAATATACAACAGTCAAGTATTTCAAAAGATGCTTTGTTATATGACCTCAACTTTAAAACAAAAACACAGCGGATAAAAGAGCGAAAAATAGATGAAAAATTAAACACTTAGGTCTTCTGGTATCTTCCGTCTAAGAAAGATTTACTCAGTTATTACTAGAACCAGCTTTACTGCAGTCATCATTTCTCTTATATCTCACTTAGTTGTACAACCACAGTGATTTTGGCATAACTCTCTCTGCCAGTTTCTGCAAGCGAAGGCCTATTATTCTTAGAAGAGTGGTCCCTCGGTTGTTGTTGCAGTCACAATTATCAGCTTTATTATTCTGTAAATCATCTCTGACGCCCTGGGGCATCATGCTTTCCCTCTAGCACCGGATGAGGAGCTGTCGTAGACCTGGCAGAAAGGCAGCTATATAATTCTTTCATCACTTCTGCTAGGATGTTATGTTTGGCTGTAGCTTTTTCTTTTTATTTCAAAAGCTCTTGACAACATCAGAGACGCCCTGCCCAACGGGTTCATCATCTTTTTTCCACTATTATGGGATTTTTCATTAATAGATCTTCCAGGTCTGAATTTGATCATTTCAACTCAGTCATTAATATATGAGACAACGTCTCTAAATACGTGAAATTATGAAATTGTAATTTCCAGGCGAAAGGCTTTAGCTTCTTGCTTAATGATGTAGGAAGTGTAGTGCAACTGGATGAGATATAACGTCCAGTGAAATGGCGTAGCTCAGGTGACCTGAGTGTCTGATAAAATCCTGAGTCCAGAAGGAAATCTCTCACTCGTTCCTCAGACCCACACCGAAAGTCTCTGCCGCCGGGGTAGATCAGCCACATGCCAGTTCCCTGTAGGAATATACATTTAAGCTGTCGATAGGGTCTAGAAACAAGTTGGATGCCATCGTTTGCTTCCGTTTTATGTACTTATTCTTATTTTTTTGTATAATTGTCCTAGTCTTCTTGTGCTAGTTCGTTGCAACATTAAGAGGTTTTTATGTAGTAGTTTTCTAGTATTAAATGATGTTGAATTAAAATATGCAACGTCGGACGAGTTTCCTAAACTTTTATGAAATGTTAGACTAAACTTCATATTTACTTTTGCAGTAGATAATTCTCTATTGATTTAAATGACACTATAGAGTTTAGTAAGAGCTCTGATGTGTGTTAGATTGTAAGATTTAATTTAATGAATTTAATGCAGCTCTTTATTTCGTTTCAGACTTTCATGAGGTACTTTGCATAATATAACCTGATAAAAGGGATAGCGACTGCAGTAGAACTGGTTCATATAATAATGTAGATAAAGATGTAGGGTGCAGTTTTACAAAGTGGCAGAGGAAATGAGTAAGTCCAAAAAAAGAAAGAAAGAAAGAAAGAAAGTGTGAATGTAAGATGAGAACTCGTATAAATTAAAAACATACAACATCAAATATTTCTGCGTGAGCCTTTTTTCGAGGATCACATACACAAACAAGACAAAACATATAACCAAATGAAAAACGTATTTTAGTAGCATCCTCCAGAAAGTAAGAAAAACAAGAATGCGTGTCCCATAGAGACCACCGATGGGGGGGGGGGGGGGGGGGCACAAAGGAAAGCAGATGCAGCCAATCAGAAAGAAGAGATGGAGAAAAGTGACAGAAACATGTTTGGGGGGGGGGGTGTAGAAAAAGGCAATAGACGCCTGTAAGCTGCTAGAGAAGCAGGCGGCGGGGTTATGGGTAGGGAGGGAAGCATGGAGATAATATGAAACTGGTGAATAGGACAAGGCCCGGAGGGGTAAAAGCACATATAGGCCGCCAGAGAAGAAGAGAAGGTGGCGGTAACATTGCGTGAAGTGCAGGTGAAGCCCTCCTGAACTTGGATTTAGGGAAGGAGATCTGGTTAGCCTCGACAACAAACGGGTAAGTTTTGCATCTCTGCAACGTCTGGTACCATAAAAAGTGTCCTCTGTGTTAATGCTACTTCGAACTAAAAGGTCCCTGAAGTTCTTGTCCCGTCTGTAGGCCACCGATGGGCGTTCCTCAAAAAGTTCACATGTATCAGGCTCGGTCTGGAGGAGATGGAGACGGCGAAACAGTATGTTTTTAACTGCCAGACTATAAGGGTTGTGCGTGAGTACCAGTTTAACTCTGTCCAAGCTACAGTGCGGTTTAGGAGTGAGGACTTGTTGCCGCGATATATGGCTGCACTTCACGTAATGTTATGTATGGTATTATGTGCAAACGTTGCGATATAAACTATATAGGGGATACTGGTTTACGCTAAGGAGATCGTTTTTGTTAACATCTTTAACGACATTTCTATGAGGGCTTGGGCACCTGTGGCTAAACGTTTTTGCCTTAACAATCACAGGGGAAAACAGGACATTTCTGTTAGTGCGATCCGAACTTGTTCTGCTGATGTATGATCTCAGAGGGTCATAGAACAGTGCCTTATTTTCTGGGCTGGCTGTCTCCACCCAGTTGGAATTAACAATGTCTTCAATTACCTTTAACTTCTTTAGTTTTCCACTTTTTTCTCTGCGATTTATTCTCTACTTTCTTGTTTCTTTCTCCTAGCTTTCATCCCCCTCCTTACCGCCACTTTCTCTTCTTTTCTCTCGGCCTATATGTTTTTCCCATAAGGGTCTTACCAGTTTCATATTATCTCCCTGTTTCCCTGCCCCTCCCCACACTCCCCCCCCAACACCTGCTTCTCTAGCAGCTTACAGGTGTTTATTGCCTTTTTCTACCCCCCCCCCCCAGCTATGTCTGTCCCTTTTCTCCGCCTCTTCTTTCCGGTTGGCTCCATCTGCTTTCCTTTATACCCGCCCTCCCCTTCCCCCCCCCCCCCTGTGGGTTCTCTATGCCTCGTCTATGGGACACACATTCTTGTTTTTCTTACTTTCTGGAGGATGCCACTAAGATACGTTTTTCGTTTAGCTACATGTTTTGTCTTGTTTGTGTATGTAATCCTCGAAAAAAAAAAACTCCGACCGGAATATTTGATGTTGTATGTTTTTCATTTGTACGAGTTCTCTTTGTTCTCTCACATTTTTTATTCTTTTTTTTTTCACTTACTCACTCCCTTTGCTGCCTTTTAAAACTGCACCATACATCTCTACCTACATTTAACATAACCTGCAGCTATCTATCCTTGGTGTGTGTGAGAAGGAGATCACTGTGTATATTTGGTTATTCTACAGATGCTTTTTCAGAGATGCTCAGATTTGTTTAGAAGATGTTAGAGATTTGTAGTAGTGATCGAGAATTACGGACATTCGCAGTTAGGGAATCTTTTTTAGTGGAAGGAATCTGGACGATAAATTTGTTCGTGACTCACCTGTATTATATCATTTTATAGTTAAAGTGAGGACAGGAATCTCATTTGGGCAATAAAACAACGCCGTGCTCCGGCTGAAAGATCTTTATATTTCAAGTTTCTTTTTTCTTTTTCTGCATTTATTACTTTTGTGTTGTGAAGCAGGAAGCACGTGAGAGTTTTCTGTTAGTGCACGACATGTTTAGGGACAACAGGTCAAATACCTCTGCTTTCCTACAAATCAGAAATCATCCTCCACCTCTAGAAGCCCACTTTGTTCTTCTGATGTTCAATATTTGCCTTGCTTCTTTTAATAAAATTAATCTTCTGTAAATCTCCTTGTCTGATATCGCTTGTCATTATGATTATGCTAGGCTGATCATTTTGTGCTCTTCTAGCGCTATAGTGCATTGCTATGGAACTTAATTAACAGATCTTGTGGTACATGTCCTTTGCTATTAGTTTTTTATATAACAATCTCACCATACTCACACCCTACGCTACTAACTTTATATAATATTCTTACACGCTGTAATCCTCCAAGATTAAAAGGCCATAATTTCCCCCCCCCCTTTTCTAGTATTATCCTACAACAGTCTAATCCTGTTAAAACAAATTAATCCTATCATAGTCTAATCCTGTTAAAAACAAATTAATCTCATCATAGACGAATTATTCTGGTTTACTGTAATGTTATCGTGAATCAAAAAATATTTCTTGGACATATAACGAGAATGAGAAGACATTAAAACTTCACAACAACAACAACAACACAAGATCAGTGGGAAGACAGGCAAAGAAAGACCAAGAAAGAAGACCCTCTAACCTCACTGACATGACAAAATGTCGCCAGCTGAGCTGATAGTAAATATCAAGGACGGACATCTATGGAGACGCACAACCGTCAATATCTGTCTGTAGGAAGCATGATAGCGACGATTTTATATCGATTACATGATTGTAGGTGCAGTGTTGGGGAACTGACAGCAGTTATTGAGGAAAGACGCTGGCGATGGTTGGGATGTGCTCCGGATGGCTGACGACTCACTACCAAAATAAAAAAGGCACTAAAGAACACAGGGGGAATAGAAGCTACGTTAGACCAAAGGAGACATGGGAAAAGAGCAACAGAGAGGGTGTTGAGCAATAGAGGGCTCACCTGGGCAAAAGCGGAAAAAAATGGCAAAGGACAGCTTTTGTGGAAAAATCTTTGCGGAAGCCGTGGTCACTTAGGGTACAGAGTGACAGGGAGAGAAGAGAGAGAGAGAGAGAGAGAGACAGAGACAGAGACAGACAGAGAGAGAGGGGAGAGAGAGATAGGGAAGGTGTAATACTTATCCATTTGTTGTTGAGGCGAGCCACGTTTTCAAGCTCACATTATCAGTTCAGGAGGGCTTCGCCTGCACTTCACGCAATGTCAGTTACGCCATTATGTGCAAGAGTTGCGGTATGACCTACACAGGGGAGACTGGGTTACGCTTGGGACATAGGTTTCGCCAACACCTTAAGGACATATCCAAGATGGCACTGACAGCGGTGGTCAAACACTTCTGTCAGTGACCACCAAGGGAAAATGGGGGCATTTCTCTAACTGCACTCCACTCCTGTTCTTCCCACGCACGATCCCGGAAAGCTCTGGAACAGGACCGCATTTTCCAGGCTGGCTGTCCCCACCCATCTGGAATTAACAGTGAAGTCAACTTTCTTGAAACTTCTTTACATTTCTATCTTTTTTCTGGCATTCATGCCCAGCTTTCTTATCTTAGCCTTACTCATTTCTCTGCAGCTCTTCACCCCAAGGTTTAAGATTTATCTTCTAGTCATTTCTATGCTTCTTCTGCACCAGCTAAAAGCTGTTTAAATTTTCCCTGTCTTGTCTTATCCCTTCATCACCCCCCCCCCCCAAAAAATATTGTTCTCTCTCGCTGTTGTTACCTGCGACACTTATGCGGTTTTTTTTAGGCCATGATAAGTATTCGATCGGCCGAAGTTGTTTACCTTCGTGTACCCTTTGTCAACTCTTAAAAATCGCTTGCTCCCATTTTGTGCTCATCCACGTATGTCTGAGGGTATTCTGTGCCCGTCTTTCGTATTAGAGGGGTTTACCATAAAGCTAGGTTTTCTATCTAATTTGAATGTTCGTGTATGTTGTATTGTTTTTGTACGTGATCCTTGAAAAGCTGTTGCCGAAATATTGGATGTTGTATGTTCTTCATTTACACATGCTTATCACACTTTCTGCCATTCGTGATTCCGCCATTTTCGTCAATCTATCTATCTATCTATGTATCTATCTGTGTATGTATCTATGTATCTATGTATCTATGTATCTATCTATCTATCTATCTATCTATCTATCTATCTATCTATCTATCTATCTATCTATCTATCTATCTATATTAACGACTTACCACTACATTTAAAGCACTCTTCGTGTGATTTTTTTGCTGATGACTGTATTGTTTACAATAGTGACTATGACATCAATAAACTACAGACAACGCTCCAAAATGATATAAACAGTTTGATTAAATGGAGTAATAAAATGGTATGTTGATAAACACCAACAAAACAAAACCCGTGCTCATCACTACAAGACAGAAACTGCAGAATGCAACAAAAACTTCACCTCAGCTTTGTGCTGGGACTAAGGCAATAGAAAATGTTCATGAACATAAAACTCTAGGACTCATCATTGATCAGCATTTAACTTGGAATTCTCACGTACATAACCTAACAAACCTGATTGCACAGAAAGTTTACCAATTAGCCAAAATTAAACACTTTATCGACAGAGACACAAGAAAGATATACTACATATCACACATATAGACACACTTAGATTACTGCTCCACAATCTGGGATGGATGCTCAGTCTCAAACACAAAAAGGCTCCACTCACTTCACAAGCGAGCATTAAATCTGATTTGTGACAAACACCCAGTACAGACTGTAGATCAACACAAACAACTCAAAATTCTACCCCTCAAAAATAGAATCATTTTTAACAAAGTTAAGTTTGTTCACAGAATTCTGTCGCACAATGCTCCGCCTTACTTGTGGTCACTGTTTACGTATAACACTAAACATAGCCAGCGTTTAAAAAACTGTCTTCTTCCTAAACCCAGGATTGATCTGTACAAGAAATGCCTTGCATACTCTGCAGTACAGTTCTAGAACATCCTCCTCTACCATTTAAAATCCATTGGTAATACTTCATCCTTTAACTCAAACCTGTTTCATTATTTACTTGCTTGTAATTATATGCCTCCATAGAATAACCAGCACTCTCTCAACCCATGACATAGTTAGAAAAGTAACTTGTTAGATATTGTTAGAAATTATTTTAATGTTTGTTTAAAAAAATATGTTAGAAGATATGTATTTACGGTGTATTTTTGTTTATGTATATGTCTGTGTGTATGTGTGCGTGAGAGCTATTTTATTAGGTTAATTACTTCTTCTCTTTTACTTTGAATGTAATAGTTAAATCTTACACTCTTTTGATATGCTTTTTCCTCATGTAATTTGTATACTTGTATTAAATCCACTGTGTGGGATCAATGAAAGATTAAGGGCAGAATGTAAGACAGGCCTGTGTGCCCAATTCTTTACCCTTTAAAAAAGATTATTCATTCTATCTATCTATCTATCTATCTATCTATCTATCTATCTATCTATCTATCTATCTATCTATCTATCTATCTATCTATCTATCTATCTATCTATCTATCTATCTATCTATCTGTCTGTCTATCTATCTATCTATCTATCTATCTATCTATCTATCTATCTATCTATCTATCTATCTATCTATCTATCTATCTATCTATCTATCTTTAAGTAAAACTAAATCATACACCTCTATCTACCTCTGTTACCAGAACAAATTTTCAGCAGTCGTCATTTCTCTGTGATATAAATTACATCACACCCTTTCACAAAAGAAAAAATATTTCCAGTTATCACATTCATCTTTTCATACATCTGATTTCATATAATATAACAGTTTTCCAGTTTCACTTACAAAGCGTTTTTTTTTTCTTTCCAGGAGATATGAAATGTTTCATTTGTCACACATATCATAATGAGAAATTTCACACTTATCATACTGAGAAATGTCACACATATCATAATGAGAAATGTCACACATATGATAATGAGAAATGTCACACATATCATAATGAGAAATGTCACACATATGATGATGAGAAATGGAATCCCCTATACAAAAAACTTCATTTAAAATGTTAATCTCTTAATGCTAGAATGCCCTCATTTACCTGAACAATCCCAAAATCAACTACCGATTATACTCATATTAGTAAAAATAAACCCTTTAGATTTCCTTAGGTTTGTGGTTTATGGTCTGGATTATCCTCATTGCAGTCCGGATATGTCCGTAAGTGCTCAGATCTCCCCTCAACATATCAGTGTCCTGCGCCTGATAGTGCCCGTCCTGTGTAGGTTAACGGGTCGTCTCGCGCGTCCAGTATGTCTCTCGTTTCTGGCCATACCAATCCGTGCTCCCAACTTTCTCACTCTAAGCAGCGATGTGGATTGCGCTGCTCTCGAAGTACTCTTCCTATCTCTCTGAGTGCATTAACAACATCAGCCCGATCTAGTGGTAAAGTGCTGTTGAAGTGATATCTTAATAAATGCCAGGGTACAGCCCATTTTGTTCAGTTGTGCACAAGTGGCAATCGAGTAAACATGGACTTTGTAATCACCATTGCCCTCCTATGTGAAGTCAGTAGTGTGATTCATTTCTGCAAAGTAAGATCACAGCGCTGCAGAGATTCAATCGTCGATTGTGTGGCGTATTAGAGTTAATGCAAAGAATTCAGGGACAGGTGCACAGACAGTAATTAAGGTGGGGAACAAGGATGACATGAACTTTTTGTGCCTGTTTCCGTTCTCTTCCTTCTCTTACACCTTCCATTGGTTGCAGGCCAGTAGTTTTTCTCGCTCTTGTACTGGTGAAGTCCTCATTGCTCTGTAATGAGCCTCATTGGCTTGATTTTATAGTCGCTCGACTGTGATAAGTTGGATTGTGCTGCTTTTTCCCATGCTGCGATGTCATAATCAAGGACAGGTGGCAGGCTTCCAATATAGGGCTCCTTTAGGACAAATATCCTAACCTGTATACTATCTGCTCTCCAGGTTGTTCTGGCAAGTTTTTTTTTTTATTATTGTCATTCGGTGTTTTGCTCGAATCTAGATCTTTACGATTTGAGTCTTCCATGTCATGCAGCGGTCAAAGGTGACATCCAGGTAGGTGGGAGTTTCTGCGTGGCGCAGTGGGCATCCATTTAGTGTCAGGTGTGAGATGTGGGCCTTGGTATATAAGGAGAATATTGTGTACCTTTTTCTTTCATTGACTGACGCCCACGAGTGAGACTATTTGTGTGGTGTTGTGAGGACTTGCTTCATTCTGTTAGACTGAATAGCTGCAAGGAGTGCAGTTGCTAACGTCGAGGCGCCTTGATGCGAAGTGGGTCGGCACTGGTTGGCTAGTTCAGCCTCTCTTCTCTAGTTAGAGGGGTTTGTCAGGGTGACCGTGTGGTTCTATTCATAAAGTACAACGCTGACATGGATTTATCTTAATTTACAGAACCGTCGCCGGTGCAATGAAGTTCATGTACTGCTGGCGACGCTGCAAAGAGCACCTAAATAAGGAATCAAATCGCTGTGTAAGAAGGGAAAGGAACTATTGTCTGATGATTAAGTAGAAAAGAAGAGCAGTGAAGCTCAAGAATACATCCTAATTTTGATAGAATCAGGCTAAATAGTGTTAATGTTGATTATTGTAACCGCAGAACAACGCGAAGCTGTCTTGTAGCGTATGTTGCATGATTTTGATATAGTGCTCTTACAGGAGACGCTCACAGAGTCTCTTCGATTTGCTGGTTCCACGTGTTACTCCAAGCCGGCAAGAGGAATGTGCAAAGAGCAAACGATTCTGATAAAAAACGGGACTGCAACATGAAATAGTTGGGACGATGAAGTGGAACACGGAGAGCTTTGAATTACAAGGTGTGCAAGTATGTACTGGATGTGTAAGGTGGAACATAATTAATGTGTTTGAAGTTCAGCCAATGTAGTCTGCCGCCGGTGGCGACTTCATATTAGTGGGCGATGCTGCTGATGTTGATTTCTCACAGTGAGCGATAATAAACGGATACTTTGATCCCCGATGATAACTGCTACTATGATATTTAAACTCTCTTTTTTTGCAATATTTTACCACCGCTAGTTTTAAAGATAAAATTCCCATTCTAAAACATTTTCCCCATTTTTTTTATTCAAGTTTAATTTGTCTGAAGCAAGACTGACACACACACACACATACACCTAAAATTGTTGCAACCTATTCGGTGTATCATTTTTATAACAGATATCATTTCTATAACATTCAGTCATTTATGCAACCTTCGCTCAGTCCAAACGCTGTGATAATGTGTGTACACAACGCATAAGCCTACCTTTGATATGTCTTTTCTTACTCTAGCTCGCGTTTTCAAAGCCCATACCTATGATGTCATATGTCTGACTTGAAACTGAATGGCAGTATGGTGTCACAGAGTATCCCTTCGGGTCTGTCACACCTTAGACTAAATCTAAGTAAGGCGAAAATGTGATATGTGTACTTTTTTGAAAATTCTAATATTCCCATAACTCGTAAGAGATACACACTATAATCTACCGGCTACCTGCTATCTATGAGATCTCCAGCCTTCGATACATTTGTTATGTATTGTGATTTTAGATTAGAATCTGGCAAACAGAGGCTTGGGCCCATACATTTTGTTGACTATTCTTCAAGGTGCGATGCATCTGCGTTCTCTAATTAACGCTTTTAGATACTGTTAAAAAAAGTTACTCCCGTAGATTTTAAACGAGTTAAAAGTACTCGTTAAAGGTGATTATCTGATGTAAACTTTGAGAGTTTTCCAGTTTATTGATGTCTCACGCGTTTTTCTATAGCAGCTAGTTCCTTTGTAATAGATAGGAAAGATTGTTCATTAAGAATCATCCTAAGTACTGGCTTTTACATTTAGTGATTCTTCAGCACAATACGTCAGCAATCCGTACTAATCGGAAATTTAGTTAATCCTTGACTCAAATATGAATTAAAATCTGAAATTAAATCCTTATCTGTTTGTACTTACCGTGAATATTAAACACATGTTTTATGCGGGGACTAACGGTTTTATCGCTAAATAATAATACATATTGAAAACATTTCTTCATTTACAACTGACAGAAATAATGTGATGTAAGACTGAGCTCGGCCGGTATATTTATGCGGGTTGCACATTTCTGTCAAACTGCCGCAAGTGCCTCGCGAACTGTGGACTTCTCTACTATGCAGCGCTGGTACCTGCTTTTGTTTGCTACCCATATTTTCAATCACTTCTGACCACTATATCCAGAGTTGCACTATCTCCCGTTTGGTGGAACCATCTTATTGGAAGACAGTCTCCTCCCGAGAATAAAACTATCACCATCTTGTAATTTCTGATTATGCTGAAACAGTTTAGCAACTGAAAATGCGTCTTGTTTCACCCTTGCCGCAGACACGTTGGAAGAATTCCAAGAAAATATACTAATTTTAAAAAGCCAAGTTTTAAGCCTGCAGTTTGTACAGAGCGAGAAGCTTTAGAACATGAACATTTTTTTGCTTTTTTCTCACAGACATTTAGTACAGAAATATATTTTCTGAACTTATTATATTACACATCAGTTAAGGCATGAAAGTAATGTATGTATGGTTATCTTTCATACTCTTCGTTGTTTTTTTTTCTTTACTTAAAGCGTCTAATTATTCGCACTGCCTTAAAAACAGAGAATCAAAAGTTGTTTTGTATTTACTGCTCATTTTGTAATACACAATAATGTTGACACTGGCATTGATAGCATCAAACAAAAACGCGAAGGTAAAACTAGCACAGAAACTATTGCTGTATGCACCAAAAATTATGAATCCAGGAACTACGGCAGTGACAATATAAAGAACAAGGATTGGTAAGAAACAAACGCAGTAGATAACTGCAACAAGAGTTATCATTTTCACAATCTTTTTCTCCTTCGTGCTGGTGTCTTTTGTTGAATTATTACCATAGCTACTTGTAGACTTTCTCCATTTTGTTTTTTCTCTAATTTTAACAATTAAAATTATGGTTAAAATTATAACTGCCCCGAAAGAGCTTACTTGAGTGCCAGAGCTGAGCATGAAGCTCACAGATGCAACTTTATCTCTGACAGGTAGGAAAAACAGTCCCAGCATAGAACGATTTTGTTCATAGTCAAACTTCCAGTCTATGTAACAAGAAGCGTACTCTGGGACCAGTGTCAGAAACATAACAACAAATATGCTTACACAAACACACACGGCCAGTTTTGGGGTGACGATCCTCTTGACTTTCAATGGCATGACGACACACAGACATCTCTCCAGTGTGATGTACACAGTTATCCAGCTGGTGACTCTAGCGAAAAAGCCGTGAGGCCAAGCGGCCGTGAGATGCTGAATTTCGTCAGCTATCAGAGGTACTTTGTAGATAAACAGCGGGTTTCTAAGTAGATTTACCCACTCGAGCGTGATAAGAGAACAAAGATCAGAGATAGCCATGGCTAGAAGGCTAATATTCACTATATCATTTAAACCTTGTTTGAGAAAGACTACAATGTTGATGATGTTAGATATAATTCCAAATAAAGCAACAGCTGCGGTGAGAATAGCAAGGTTGATTGTGTGAAATATAATAAGATCATGGTCACTGATTAAAAGCATTTTATTGTTCATAAAGACTGTTTTGTGCTAGTAGAATTTCGCTTCGATTATTAACAACTAAATGGTGAAACAATAAAACTACTTCTATCAAAATTGAGGCTCTTTTCGAAGAGCAAAACTTTTCATGATAAAAAGCAAACAGATTACATAAATAATTCAAGAAACTACAAAGTTTTTAATGAAGATGAAAAATTAAGCAGTGATTATTCTTTAAATAAAAATAATACGAGAAAACAAGTCACTGATTCTGGATTTACAGATGATAAAAATAGCTCTTCTTTCGCTGATGACATGCAACTGACATTCCTTTTAGACATAAATGTTTTTATGATATTTTTTTCTCCTGGTCGTGATAAATATCCCAGGCAATAAAGATATCACATTATCGATAACATAAGTGTAATTAAATGTCCTGCTTTTTTTCATGTAATTTTTAACAATCATGTTAGGGGGCATAGACGCCCTTTGAGACAATCAGCTACCCATAGCTGATATACCAGCGTCAAGGTTAGCGACCCATAGCTGATATACCAGCGTCAGGGTTAGCGACCTTTAGCTGATATACCAGCGTCAAGGTTAGCGACCCATAGCTGATATACCAGTGTCAGGGTTAGCGAACAATAGCTGATATACCAGCGTCAGGGTTAGCGACCTATAGCTGATATACCAGCGTCAGGGTTAGCGAACAATAGCTGATATACCAGTGTCAGGGTTAGCGAACAATAGCTGATATACCAGCGTCAAGGTTAGCGATCCATAGCTGATATACCAGTGTCAGGGTTAGCGACCCATAGCTGATATACCAGTGTCAGCGTTAGCGAACAATAGCTGATATACCAGCGTCAAGGTTAGCGACCCATAGCTGATATACCAGCGTCAGGGTTAGCGAACAATAGCTGATATACCAGTGTCAGGGTTAGCGAACAATAGCTGATATACCAGCGTCAGGGTTAGCGACCCATAGCTGATATACCAGCGTCAGAGTTAGCGACCTATAGCTGATATACCAGCGTCAAGGTTAGCGACCCATAGCTGATATACCAGTGTCAGCGTTAGCGAACAATAGCTGATATATCAGCGTCAAGGTTAGCGACCCATAGCTGATATACCAGCGTCAGGGTTAGCGAACCATAGCTGATATACCAGCGTCAGGGTTAGCGAACGATACTGACCAAGACCCTCTCCCACCTCTCCGTGATAGCCCCAGTAATAGACCTAGACTGGCTAACGGGGCAGGGATCGCCATAGTCCCCATGGTGGTGGAGTCTGCTAAATAAACATTACACGCCCCCCTGCTTTTTAATTGAACTCTGGGACTGAAAAAGTAGCCGACATAATCCACTCCCACGGCGATACGATGCTGTGCCTCAACATCTCTACAGCGTCGGCTGCAAAGAACAACAACTCACAGTTACAGGGAGTTCGTACAAGTACAGGAACAAATCATGCCAATGTTAGCTAGACTTTGGCTTGTAGCCTGGATAAACTTTCCACATTTAACATTTTGCTATGCTCTTTCTAAAAGCCTGAATCAAGATTTCATATTTTGAGTTGGGTAACTTTTGACACACCCTCAGTACACATCTTTGTTATATTTAGAATTTCTATGTTTTTGCCTACATACTGAACATAACAATAAATTCAAGATTTATAACTCCTAGACTCAAAACTCATCATTATGTAACATTCATGATTGGAAGTTATATTAATTTTGACCGCATCCTCGATATGTCATTTTTAGATTAAAATTTGTATGCCTTCACTCGTAACACTGACACAATATTCAAGATATTCAAGATTTAAAATTAATAATTCCATGCGTCATGGCTCCATTAGTTTCAATTTACTTCAGTTCTTGCTATGTTCAGTCCATAGGGAACTGTACAGATTTTTTAAAAAGAAAACATTTCAAATAAATGAGAGAAATAAGCAGACTTTTCGTGAATAAATTGGGAAAATGTTTAACTATTTCAATTTGAATGAGGAAAAACTTTTACACTACGTCTAATACAAACCTGACATTTCAAAACAGTTGACACTAATGTTTTCACTCTTGTTCAATGAGTTAATGGTTCTCAAATTTAGCTTCAAGCTAAATCGGATGCATTTTTTTTTCAGAGTTATAAATTCTTTCAGACTTTACAAAATATTTTAGTTACTTTTATTTTCATTATCACAAGTTACACCTCGCACTGGATATTTCTCTCATGAGAAATGATTCTCTAGTGTAATTTTCACGTACGTTGTGAAAAATAGAGACACAATTTGACTTCTACCAAATCATGACCACATTGATAGTTTCAGAGTGTGAGTCAGGTAACAGTCCTCTGATGATTTCAACAAAATACAAAGAGCTGTGATAAAAGCTGATATTACTTTTCTGGTAATATTGTATCTTAAAACTGCATGAAGTTTTCATTCAGTAAAGTTGCACAATCAGGAAGATAATCATGGATGTGGGAGAAATTTGAAGGAGACGAAAGAGTGGATAATTTGAATACTATAATTTTAATTTACATCACGTGTTATCTTCTTCTCCTTTCAGTTGGTTTTCTGCAGAAAATTTTTACGCTATTATAAAAATCTCCTGTACTGACTTTTTTGTTCAGAGATAAGATAGAAGTAACTGTAGATTCAAGATAGCTGAATCTGCCAACTGATTCAAATGTTTGACAGATCGGAGTGGTCATGCCTTGTACAAGAACTTCTGTCTTGTTGGCTATTAACTGCCACTGAAAATAAATCACTTGCTCCGGCCATGATGTTAATTATGGTCAGCAGAATCTCTTCGCTCACAGTCACAATGGCGGCATCGCCAGCGAAAAGGAGCTCCTTGGTTAGAACTTTGGTTGTTTTATCTTAGCTCTAAGACGTGCTAAGTTAAACAATAAGCCATCTAACTGTGTGCCAGTGAATACATTTCTGCTGATGTCCTTGAGAGAGAAATTTACAAGTGCTGCAAAGTACATTCGAAAGAAAACAAGGACAAGGACGCAACCTTTCTTGACTTCACTCTTGACCTCAAAATTATCAGATGTACTCCCATTGAATTGACATTTTGAGCAGCAACGGTGGACACCAAATACTTTATACAAACTAGGTCTGTTCATTGTGCCAAATGCCTGTGTAAGATCAACAAAAGCGATGAAAGGGGGCATGAGATATGAGATCTGTGTAAATCATCTCTCGATGTTCTCTGCATTTTTCTAGAATTTGACCAGATGTGAAGATGATGTCACTACCTAGACGTTAAAGTAGACTAGCGTTGCATGGTTTAGATTAAGACAAATATAGCGAGGGATAGAAAAGTTGGCATGAACGAGAGTGGTAGAAAATAAGATGAGTACATATAAATGAAGAATATACAACAATCAAGTATTTGAAAAGACACCTTGTTATATGACCACATTGAAAACAACAATAAGAACACAGCAGATAAAAACACGAAAAACAGATGAAAATTTGAACACTTAGATCTTCTGTTATCTTCCCGCTAAAAAAATCTGAAGTCGTGTGATAACAGTGACAAAAATAAAATAAAATAAAACTGAACAAAATTCATATTTGTTAAAATATAAAATATGAATCTAGCACTTCTCACATCTTGTATCGACATTGTACGAAAAGTCTAGCAGCTTTGAATGACGTCAGATTAGTAATAGTAAGTCTTACAAGGAGACTACAGGGAGAACGTACTATCTTAAGAAGTTTAGAAATTTTAAATCTGTAACTTTGTGTTAATAATACGGTTTCCTTTGTTCCCTTGAACGCACGTACACTACGGTGAGGAGTAAACAATCAGAAATATAAATAACTTGTGGGAATTGTGCCGGCCTCATGCTACCTTTAACGAAGTAATATTCAATTATTTCTTGACGTTTCGTCGTACGTCCAACCACATGCTTCGCTATTTTCATATCTTTTAGTCAAGGAATTATTTCCACAATTATAAAAACAATGTTATCTTTCTTGTCTTCACCACACTGCTATAAATTTCAAAATCTTTCTGTTCCTTGAGTAATTGTTATTCATTCAAACGTTCATAACTGTCTTAATTGCTGACAAAGTATTCTTCTTGTTCCCCGCGGATTTAACAAAAAAAAAAAAAAGGAGTTGACAGTATGTTAAGAGCACCGGCATTTAAACTGTTAAAACGCACAAAATATCAGAGTCAAGATTTGTAGACTTGCTCTACTTATATCGTGCATCTGTCTATTATTACTGTGACTGCTAGTTACAGACAAGGCAATACTTATAAAGATTTGTATTACTATCATGACACTTCTGCTGTAGAAATATACATACAAGGACAACACAGTGAACAGTGCGAATAATAAGCCCGGTTTGATTAACATAAACTCACACTTGATTGATTGGAAAAAATGAGTGATGATAGGTGATGGTGAGAGGCAATTGATAACGTTATACAAAGTTTCTGGCTAATCCACTTTCGACAAGAATTAGTTTGTCAAATGGAAAGGAAGGAAACTCAACTCTCACACTACATAAAAGCTACAAGCATACAAAAAATGTAGTACAACACAAGAGTACACACTTACTGCATCAAAAACGATCACAGAATTCTCTCACTCATCACAGAAAATCTCTAGACCAAAGGTCTATACAATAAAATCCCACAAAAGAAACTAATTTCGCATTCTTTAGTTCAGCAAAGTTATGACAGGAAAAAACATGCTTGACATTATGACACTAACAACTACCTGACTCTTTACTGAAATCATAAATGAGAAATAATCTCATAATGTCTCCAAAATGACCATTCTATGCATAAGTCAGCTACATGACAAAAATTACTAACACAGTGCACTATAGGCAAGAAAAATCACATTCTCAACTAATTATTCCTAACACATTCTCAACCGAGACTTAATTCAAACTCATTCTAATCTCATATTCATAATAATTTATCGTATCATAAAAAAATCTCCTCCTCTCACTCTTTATATATGTGCTAACTATTTCCCTAAATCTTCCCGAAGTTTCTATCCCGAGAATCACTCAACCCGTGTTTCTTCCTGTTTACGACCTTCAGACGAAAACTCACCAGGCACTCCGAAAATAACTTTTCTGCTACAAACATGTCAATGATAAGTTCGTAAAAATAATAAAAAAAAAACTCGTGGAATTTAGCGTCTCAACCCTGACCCTTCAATTGAACTCTTGTAGAACAAAAATACCAAGGGCTTTAAATCAAATGGTCAAAATATTAAAATATCCCGGATTATATCCCTTCTATGAGAATCCAACCATCGTAATAGTAAGTTTTCAATATACTCTTATACAGGGTCCGGCATAAAGCATAGATGGATTTGACTGACGTAGTGCGCAGAAATTGAATACGTGTGAAAGAACATGATTTCACAGATGAAATAGACAAACGGTCACTTTTAACAATGTAACACAATAATTAGTGTATAAGTATACAACTATACACGAAGAATCTATACATTTGTGAATCTATACTTTATCTCCTCTCTCTATTTCTTCGTCCTCTTTGTTTTTGTATGATTAAGGCTCACGCCGAAACGTCACAACTTTGTAATCGTTAAGTAATAAAGCTGCTCCTACTTTTTTTCCTATTTTATACACTTTTAACAAATGGCTTTTTAGCAAACACAACATCTTGCATTCACCGTTGAAACTTATTTTAAAAGTGGAGAATTCTCTATTACTGTACAAAGAAAGTTTCGTCGCATTTTGAATTGCATCCCCGTGACAATGTTCCCGATCGGAGTACAACACAACTTTGAGTTGGGTAAAAAAATTTAAGGACACCGTTAATTGGCAAGTTTAACAAGTTTGCTGGTCGCCCAAGAACTCAGTAGACACCAGAACGAATTCAAGAAGTTTGCAGCGCATTGTTGAGTAGCCCTCAACTATCAGTTGTTAGGAACGCTTTGGCACCTGGCATCCTCTTACTGTTAATAGTGATCTTTATATGCAGATGCTAACTGAATACTTCATTCCAGACTTGATCATAGACGTAAGAGACTAATATGGTTTTAACAAGATGGAGCAACTGCTCACACAGCCCGTCAGTCCATGGCCATGCTGTGACAAGCATTTCACAGTCGAATTATTTCCAGATTTGGGGATATTCATTGGTCGGCAAGGTCACCGGATTTATCGGCCGCAGACTTCTTTTTATGGGGGATCTCAAGAACACGGTGTATGCTAGTCGACCACGGTTAAGTGTAAACCTAAAAGATCGAATCCGATACTGGATTCAAAAGATCTCTTTGAACATGTTAAATGGTGTTATGTAGGAGTTTTTCAGCCTGCCGCTGCTGAATGTATCAAATGTAATGGCGGTCATCTAACCGGCGTAATTTTCAAAACCTGAATATGATTGTCAGTAATAATAAAAAATACCCAGTTTTCTGAGTTTTATTTCATTTTTTATTTTACAATAAACATGTACAGCGCTTATTTATATTCAATTTTTAAAATCCAGCTATGCTTTATGCCGGATTCTGTACATTCACAACTGAAACCCTGTTAACAAGGTGTGAATGTAAACAGATATTAAACAAATATTTCGCAGAACCAGCCTCGCTATTCTCGCTCCGGGTATCGCTTTATTTGGAATTATGTCTAACATCATCAGCATTGCGAACTTTCTTAGAGAGAACTTGAATGGTACAATACTTTCAGTCTTCTGGTCATGGCAGTTTGAAACTCTTGTTTTCTAGTTACGTTTGTGTCTCCTCAGAAACCCGTTATCTATAGAATATCTGTTATAGCAGATTAAGCTCTATGTTTTTCACATGTAATATTTCTACTACTAATATAATTTTCACATCTAATACCAGTCCCCCAAGGCAGAATGGCTTAGATGTACTCCAAGTTGCGTCCCACTTGGAAGACAGTGATTCAGTATCAGGACGGGACATAACAAAAGAAGAAAAACAACTCACAGACCCCAGGGAGACATGACCCGGGGGGTCAACCCCCACATACAACGTCAGGAGTTTAATAGGGACGAAACACATGTTTGGGGGTGGGGAGAGGGTAGGGTACTTCCTCTGATGATCTAAGGAGTTGTGCTGTTGGTCTGCTCCCATCAGAAAAGCGTTTGTTGCACCTCATGCCTGTTTAGTTAGACTCACCAGCAGGACAGCTGTGTTCATTACCATATGTCTGTATGTCGTCATAATCTGGATAGCTGTGTTCATTACCATATGTCTGTATGTCGTCATAACCTGGATAGCTGTGTTCATTATCATATGTCTGTGTGCCGTCATACCATTAATCTGGATAGCTGTGTTCATTATCATATGTCTGTATGTCGTCATAATCTGGATAGCTGTGTTCATTATCATATGTCTGTGTGCCGTCATACCATTAATCTGGATAGCTGTGTTCATTATCATATGTCTGTGTGTCGTCATACCATTAATCTGGATAGCTGTGTTCATTATCATATGGCTGTGTGTCGTCATACCATTAATCTGGACAGCTGTGTTCATTATCATATGTCTGTGTGTCGTCATATAATTAATCTGGATAGCTGTGTTCATTATCATATGCCTGTGTGTCGTCATATGATTAATCTGGATAGCTGTGTTCATTATCATATGTCTGTGTGTCGTCATACCATTACGCTGGATAGCTGTGTTCTTTACCATATGTCTGTGTGTCGTCATACCCTTAAAAGTCAAGAAAATCACTCCAAAATTGACGGTGTATGTGTGTGAGCATCTTTGTTCCTATTTTTCTAACACTAGCTCCAGACTAAGCTACATGTTGTCTGTATTGTAAGTTTAACTCTAAAGAAAATGCTCAATGTTTGCTATCTTTTCTTTTGCCGGCAGAGATTAAACTGCGTCTCTGAGCTTCAAGTTTTCCCTGGCACACAAGTGAGCTCTTTTGGAGATGTTATAATGTTGACCACAATTCTATTATTAAAAATAATAGAATAAACACAGTGGAAGAATTTTTCCAGTAAATATGTGATAATTAAAAAAAGACACTAACACAAAAGATAAAACTCTTGTTCCAATTATCAGCTGCATGTTTCCTGCTTCTTCATATGACCATATCTACAATTCTTGGATTCGTCATCTTTGACGCCTACAGCATCATCGCATAATGATAGTGACAAGCCATATCACACAAGAAGATTTACAGAAGGTTAACTTTATTAAATGAAACGAGGCAAATCGAACTGCAGAAGAAGGAAGTGGCCTTCTGGAGTCCCAAGAGTACAAACAGCGCCAATATATTAAATTCAATAACTGAGAGGTCTCTGGACGTATAAACAAATGGAAAGGAGGTGGAAAGAGATTTACGAATCAGTTTTAAAGCAAGGACGGAGTGAGGAATGATGGGAAGGGACGAAAGGCGATGATATATACATGTATGCGATGGGACAGGTAGAGACTGGGTGCGTATTATGTGACGAGATTGCGTCTGAGATTTGTAGAGAGAAAGCTGAATGTGTAATTGGTAGAGGACGACGTCTGACTTGTAGGAAAGCTGAGGTACTTGACCTGTTGTCCCTAAACGTGTTGTGCACTAACAGAAAACGCTCACGTGATTCCTGCTTCACAACACAGAAGTAATAAATGCAGAAAACAAAATTTTGAAATATAAAGATCTTCATCCAGAGCAAGAAGTTTTATTGTTCTAAGGAGATTCCTGTCCTCACTTTAGTCAGAAAATGATATAGTACAGGTCAACCACGAACAAGCCCACCGTCCAGATTCCTTCCAATAGAATGATTCCTTAACTGCTAATGTCCATAAATCTGGATCACTACCACAAGTTTCTAACATCTTCTAAACAAATCTGAGCATCTCTAAATAAGCATCTATAGAATAACCAAACATACATAGTGATCTTCTTCTCACAGACATCCAGTATAGATAGCTGCAGGTTATATTATGCATGGTACTTTCTGAAAGTCTGAAACGAAACAAAGAGCTGCATTAACTCTAATGAATTAAATCTTACAATCTAACACACATCAGAGCTCTTACTAAATTCTATAGTGTCATTTAAACCAATAGATAATTATCTACCGGAAAAGTAAATATGCACTTTGTCTAATACTTCATAAAAGTAAAAAAAAAACTCCTCCCACGTAGCATATTTTAATTCAGCATCATTTAATACTAGAAAACTACCCTATAAAGATCTCTTAATTTTACATAGGACTAGCACAACTCGACTAGAACATTTATATAAAAAATATGAATAAGTACATATAACAGAAGCAAACGATGGCATCCAACTTGTTTTTCGACCCTATCGACAGCTTAAATGTATATTCCTACAGGGAACTGGCATGTGGCTGATCTACCCCGGCGGCAGAGACTTTCGGTGTGGGTCTAAGTAACGAGTGGGCTATTTCCTTCTGGATTCAGGTTTTTATCCAGATACTCAGGTCACCTGAACCACTCCATTTCACTGGACGTTATATCTCATCCAGTTGCACTACACTTCCTACTTCACTAAGCTAGAAGCTAAACATTTCGCCTAGAAATTACAGTTTCATAATTTCACGTATTTAGAGATGTTGTCTCATATATTAATGACTGAGGAGAAATGATCAAATCCAGACCTCGAAGATCTAGTACTTAAACATCCCATAATAGTGGGAAAAGGTGATGAACCCGTTGGGCAAGGCGTCTCTGATGTTGTCAAAAGCCTTTAAAATAAAGAAAAAAAGCTGAAGCCAAAGATAACATCCTAGCAGAAGTGCTGAAAGAATTATATAGCTGCCTTTCTGCCAGGTCAACGACAGCTCCTCATCCGGTGCTGGATGGAAAGCATGATGTCCCAGACTTGAGAGATGATTTACAAAATAATAAAGCTGATAATTGTGACTGCAACAACAACAGAGGAACTTCACTTCTTAGCATAATAGGCCTTTACTTGCAGAATCTGGCAGAGAGAGTTATGCCAAAGTCACTATGGTTGTACAACTAGGTGAGATATAAGAGAAATAATGACTGCAGTAAAGCTGATTCTAGTTTCACTATGTATGTTTGGTTATTCTATAGATGCTTATTTAGAGATGCTCAGATTTGTTTAGAAGATGTTAGAAACTTGTGGTAGTGATCCAGATTTATGGACATTAGCAGTTAAGGAATCATTCTATTGGAAGGAATCTGGACGGTGGGCTTGTTCGTGGTTGACCTGTACTATATCATTTTCTGACTAAAGTGAGGACAGGAATCTCCTTAGAACAATAAAACTTCTTGCTCCGGATGCAGATCTTTATATTTCAAAATTTTGTTTCCTGCATTTATTACTTCTGTGTTGTGAAGCAGGAATCACGTGAGCGTTTTCTGTTAGTGCACAACACGTTTAGAGACAACAGGTCAAGTACCTCAGCTTTCCTACAAGTCAGACGTCGTCCTCTACCAATTACACATTCAGCTTTCTCTCTACAAATCTCAGACGCAATCTCGTCACATAATACGCACCCAGTCTCTACCTGTCCCATCGCATACATGTATATATCATCGCCTTTCGTCCCTTCCCATCATTCCTCACTCCGTCCTTGCTTTAAAAACTGATTCGTAAATCTCTTTCCACCTCCTTTCCATTTGTTTATACGTCCAGAGACCTCTCAGTTATTGAATTTAATATATTGGCGCTGTTTGTACTCTTGGGACTCCAGAAGGCCACTTCCTTCTTCTGCAGTTCGATATTTGCCTCGTTTCATTTAATAAAGTTAACCTTCTGTAAATCTTCTTGTGTGATATGGCTTGTCACTATCATTATGCGATGATGCTGTAGGCGTCAAAGATGACGAATCCAAGAATTGTAGATATGGTCATATGAAGAAGCAGGAAACATGCAGCTGATAATTGGAACAAGAGTTTTATCTTTTGTGTTAGTGTCTTTTTTTAATTATCACATATTTACTGGAAAAATTCTTCCACTGTGTTTATTCTATTATTTTTAATAATAGAATTGTGGTCAACATTATAACATCTCCAAAAGAGCTCACTTGTGTGCCAGGGAAAACTTGAAGCTCAGAGACGCAGTTTAATCTCTGCCGGCAAAAGAAAAGATAGCAAACATTGAGCATTTTCTTTAGAGTTAAACTTACAATACAGACAACATGTAGCTTAGTCTGGAGCTAGTGTTAGAAAAATAGGAACAAAGATGCTCACACACATACACCGTCAATTTTGGAGTGATTTTCTTGACTTTTAAGGGTATGACGACACACAGACATATGGTAAAGAACACAGCTATCCAGCGTAATGGTATGACGACACACAGACATATGATAATGAACACAGCTATCCAGATTAATCATATGACGACACACAGGCATATGATAATGAACACAGCTATCCAGATTAATTATATGACGACACACAGACATATGATAATGAACACAGCTGTCCAGATTAATGGTATGACGACACACAGCCATATGATAATGAACACAGCTATCCAGATTAATGGTATGACGACACACAGACATATGATAATGAACACAGCTATCCAGATTAATGGTATGACGGCACACAGACATATGATAATGAACACAGCTATCCAGATTATGACGACATACAGACATATGATAATGAACACAGCTATCCAGATTAATGGTATGACGGCACACAGACATATGATAATGAACACAGCTATCCAGGTTATGACGACATACAGACATATGGTAATGAACACAGCTATCCAGATTATGACGACATACAGACATATGGTAATGAACACAGCTGTCCTGCTGGTGAGTCTAACTAAACAGGCATGAGGTGCAACAAACGCTTTTCTGATGGGAGCAGACCAACAGCACAACTCCTTAGATCATCAGAGGAAGTACCCTACCCTCTCCCCACCCCCAAACATGTGTTTCGTCCCTATTAAACTCCTGACGTTGTATGTGGGGGTTGACTCCCCCCGGGTCATGTCTCCCTGGGGTCTGTGAGTTGTTTTTCTTCTTTTGTTATGTCCCGTCCTGATACTGAATCACTGTCTTCCAAGTGGGACGCAACTTGGAGTACATCTAAGCCATTCTGCCTTGGGGGACTGGTATTAGATGTGAAAATTATATTAGTAGTAGAAATATTACATGTGAAAAACATAGAGCTTAATCTGCTATAACAGATATTCTATAGATAACGGGTTTCTGAGGAGACACAAACGTAACTAGAAAACAAGAGTTTCAAACTGCCATGACCAGAAGACTGAAAGTATTGTACCATTCAAGTTCTCTCTAAGAAAGTTCGCAATGCTGATGATGTTAGACATAATTCCAAATAAAGCGATACCCGGAGCGAGAATAGCGAGGCTGGTTCTGCGAAATATTTGTTTAATATCTGTTTACATTCACACCTTGTTAACAGGGTTTCAGTTGTGAATGTACAGAATCCGGCATAAAGCATAGCTGGATTTTAAAAATTGAATATAAATAAGCGCTGTACATGTTTATTGTAAAATAAAAAATGAAATAAAACTCAGAAAACTGGGTATTTTTTATTATTACTGACAATCATATTCAGGTTTTGAAAATTACGCCGGTTAGATGACCGCCATTACATTTGATACATTCAGCCAGGCGGCTGAAAAACTCCTACATAACACCATTTAACATGTTCAAAGAGATCTTTTGAATCCAGTATCGGATTCGATCTTTTAGGTTTACACTTAACCGTGGTCGACTAGCATACACCGTGTTCTTGAGATCCCCCATAAAAAGAAGTCTGCGGCCGATAAATCCGGTGACCTTGCCGACCAATGAATATCCCCAAATCTGGAAATAATTCGACTGTGAAATGCTTGTCACAGCATGGCCATGGACTGACGGGCTGTGTGAGCAGTTGCTCCATCTTGTTAAAACCATATTAGTCTCTTACGTCTATTGATCAAGTCTGGAATGAAGTATTCAGTTAGCATCTGCATATAAAGATCACTATTAACAGTAAGAGGATGCCAGGTGCCAAAGCGTTCCTAACAACTGATAGTTGAGGGCTACTCAACAATGCGCTGCAAACTTCTTGAATTCGTTCTGGTGTCTACTGAGTTCTTGGGCGACCAGCAAACTTGTTAAACTTGCCAATTAACGGTGTCCTTAAATTTTTTACCCAACTCAAAGTTGTGTTGTACTCCGATCGGGAACATTGTCACGGGGATGCAATTCAAAATGCGACGAAACTTTCTTTGTACAGTAATAGAGAATTCTCCACTTTTAAAATAAGTTTCAACGGTGAATGCAAGATGTTGTGTTTGCTAAAAAGCCATTTGTTAAAAGTGTATAAAATAGGAAAAAAAGTAGGAGCAGCTTTATTACTTAACGATTACAAAGTTGTGACGTTTCGGCGTGAACCTTAATCATACAAAAACATAGAGGACGAAGAAATAGAGAGAGGAGATAAAGTATAGATTCACAAATGTATAGATTCTTCGTGTATACTTATACACTAATTATTGTGTTACATTGTTAAAAGTGACCGTTTGTCTATTTCATCTGTGAAATCATGTTCTTTCACACGTATTCAATTTCTGCTCACTAAGTCAGTCAAATCCATCTATGCTTTATGCCGGACCCTGTATAAGAGTATATTGAAAACTTACTATTACGATGGTTGGATTCTCATAGAAGGGATATAATCCGGGATATTTTAATATTTTGACCATTTGATTTAAAGCCCTTGGTATTTTTGTTCTACAAGAGTTCAATTGAAGGGTCAGGGTTGAGACGCTAAATTCCACGAGTTTTTTTTTTATTATTTTTACGAACTTATCATTGACATGTTTGTAGCAGAAAAGTTATTTTCGGAGTGCCTGGTGAGTTTTCGTCTGAAGGTCGTAAACAGGAAGAAACACGGGTTGAGTGATTCTCGGGATAGAAACTTCGGGAAGATTTAGGGAAATAGTTAGCACATATATAAAGAGTGAGAGGAGGAGATTTTTTTATGATACGATAAATTATTATGAATATGAGATTAGAATGAGTTTGAATTAAGTCTCGGTTGAGAATGTGTTAGGAATAATTAGTTGAGAATGTGATTTTTCTTGCCTATAGTGCACTGTGTTAGTAATTTGTGTCATGTAGCTGACTTATGCATAGAATGGTCATTTTGGAGACATTATGAGATTATTTCTCATTTATGATTTCAGTAAAGAGTCAGGTAGTTGTTAGTGTCATAATGTCAAGCATGTTTTTTCCTGTCATAACTTTGCTGAACTAAAGAATGCGAAATTAGTTTCTTTTGTGGGATTTTATTGTATAGACCTTTGGTCTAGAGATTTTCTGTGATGAGTGAGAGAATTCTGTGATCGTTTTTGATGCAGTAAGTGTGTACTCTTGTGTTGTACTACATTTTTTTGTATGCTTGTAGCTTTTATGTAGTATGAGAGTTGAATTTCCTTCCTTTCCATTTGACAAACTAATTCTTGTCGAAAGTGGATTAGCCAGAAACTTTGTATAACGTTATCAATTGCCTCTCACCATCACCTATCATCACTCTTTTTTTCCAATCAATCAAGTGTGAGTTTATGTTATTCAAACCGGACTTATTATTCGCACTGTTCACTGTGTTGTCCTTGTATGTATATTTCTACAGCAGAAGTGTCATGATAGTAATACAAATCTTTATAAGTATTGCCTTGTCTGTAACTAGCAGTCATAGTAATAATAGACAGATGCACGATATAAGCACGTCTACAAATCTTGCCTCTGATATTTTGTGCGTTTTAACAGTTTAAATGCCGGTGCTCTTAACATACTGTCCCCTCCTTTTTTTTTTTTTTTAAATCCGCGGGGAACAAGAAGAATACTTTGTCAGCAATTAAGAAATTTATGAACGTTTGAATGAATAACAATTACTCAAGGAACAGAAAGATTTTGAAATTTGTAGCAGTGTGGTGAAGAAAAGAAAGATAACATTGTTTTTATAATTGTGAAAATAATTCCTTGACTAAAAGATATGAAAATAGCGAAGCATGTGCTTGGACGTACGACGAAACGTCAAAAAATAACTGAATATTACTTCGTTAAAGGTAGCATGAGGCCGGCACAATTCCCACAAGTTATTTTTATTTATGATTGTTTACTCCTCACCGTAGTGTACATCCGTTCAAGAGAACAAAGGAAACCGTATTATTAACACAAAGTTACAGATTTAAAATTTCTAAACTTGTTAAGATAGTGCGTTCTCCCTGTAGTCTCCTTGTAAGACTTACTATTACTAATCTGACGTCATTCAAAGTTGCTAGACTTTTCGTACAATGTCGATACAAGATGTGAGAAGTGCTAGATTCATATTTTATGTTTTAACAAATATGAATTTTGTTCAGTTTTATTTTATTTTATTTTTGTCACTGTTATCACACGACTTTAGATTTTTTTTTTTAACAGGAGACAAGCAAAAGTGCATTCTTAAGAATGCACTTTTGCCCGTCTTCTGTAAAAAAAAAAACATCAATGAAAGAGCTACACATAAACTGTCCTTTTACTGGTATTTCAATGAAGTGATTTAACTGTTTAAAGTTTCGTGGAGGCACCATGATTGAAAATAAAACTGGCAACATAACTGACTCCGTTATCATAGATTAATTGTTAAAGAACAAAGATTCTTAACTTTAGCTTAGGGCCATATCTGTCGAATTTTCCGAGCGTTTGAAAAATTTATTACAACATGTTGACAACACTATCATTATTAGTATTATTCTGAAGCTGTTTTGGATATTTCTTCCCCGACATACGATAGGAAGGAATATTATTTTATCATCATTTTGAGCACTAAAGTTCCAGCTTTGCCAATACAAAACCTTTATCTCGTTGTTACTGTTAACACTTAGTGAGTGTGGCTATTTTTGTAGGAAGTGATTTCTTCCCACGCCATTAAAATGGAAAGAGAAAAGATGATAAATTTTGGGAAAATGTATACGTTCGCGACTTAATAATTGTGTACACACTGTAACATTTTCGGAACTATAATAACAACTGTTTTCTGCTTCAGTTACACTCGGCTGACTGTGACATCTAATAGTTTGAAGACCACTGCTGACAATACATGTCAAAATCCTTACGTCTATACGTTACACACTGATTGGATGAAAAAACACACCATTAGACAAACTCAACCCAGGCGAAATACAATAATTTCTGTTAATATGACAGCTCAATTCATTTATATGAGTTTTTAATATGCACATTGATGATAGCTCCACTTAAGATGAGGTATGATTTGCAAAACGCCTAAGTTAACACACACTGGATGATTTTCTTGGCAGCAAAGTTAGAAATTAACCACAGCGTCATAGGAACTGGTTCAACGAAATATCTAGCTAAACAAAAACTATGGAAATTCACCAATTACTTAGACGGGAACTATAGTTTAACTAAAAATCATATTTTCAAAGCGCGATAATTCTCACAAATCCAACCGCTGCTGCACACCTCCATAAACATTTTTCCCCTGCGTTCAATAGTCGTCCTTACGAAGGGAATCGGGGATTCCCAATGAAGCGCGCAATTCTGCCACAATGATTGAAAGAAGCATCCAGTCATTAAGCTTTACAATAAAGGGAAAATGTGTACAGCTGGAAAACACAACAAATAAGCAAAGATTTGATCTCATGTTGTCTTTTATCCAGATGGGTGGTTGTTGGTACAATCGTAGACCATAGTATAAGGACATAAATCTGACATATTGATTGCAAAAACATTCTGTGACATATATGGGAGTAAATATTTTTATTATCATTAATGTAAGTATATGCCGTGCTAGTACCACCATTATCTTTTTAATCTACCGCCTTGAGGGTGTCTTGGAAGAGTAAAAAAACAGTGAAAATAAACCAAGAGAAAGAAAGAAAAAACCAGAGGTAAGGACCCTAAAGCAGCTGTTCCCGAGATTCTTTGGTTTCCAAGTCTTCTGTCATCCCCTAAAACCTGTGTTAGATTTTCAGGCGTAATGGATGTGTCCTTTCTTATGAGCTGATTGACAGAAAAGAGAGAAGGGAAAGTACAATATGGGCAAGCCATACTAATTGTCCAGATGAAGAAAACTTTGGCTGTTTCACAAATGGCATTGCTTTCAGATGCTATGTTAGAAGTAGGCAAAATACCTAGAGTCAGACAGGATAAACTTCTTTTTGGGTGCCACAATCTATGAACAAATACAGTGTGTACATTGTTTACTACAAAAATTACATAAAGATTAAGAAAAAGACATACTCCATAACATTTATTACTTGTCAGCGCTGGTTTGTATATATACTTCTTCTTCGTTCGCACTGTCTGTCTATATCTGCAGTCCTGTCTCTTGGATAAATTTCACTGTTTTTTGTAATTCATGTATGGAACCATAGAGCTTTTCTTTAGTGGTTTCACTGGGCCAGTAATTATTTCTCAGTGACTCGTAGTTGATGCAGTTCTGGAGGATATGTTCCACAGTTTGGGGCACCTGGGCACATGTACACAGATTAGTAGTACCAACCTTAAACTTTGTATACATATGACTTCGGAGTCGGCTGTGTCCTGTTCGGAGACGGAAGATGGTGACTTGTTCCTTTCTATTTAGCATGTGATAGTCATCATGTGGTGGTGTTTGTGGCTTCCTGTAGGTTTTTATCATGCTTTTCTTCTGATTATAAGTGATTGGTATGTCTGGTTGCTCCATTTCAGTGCCCTCTTTGGCCAGTTGGTCAGCTTTCTCATTGCCTGGTATCCCACAGTGGGAGGGAATCCATTGCAAAGTGACTCCATGTTGTAAGCCAATTTTTGACAAGGCATCCTTAAGGTCTGGTAGTTTGTTGCACTGAAGAGCCTCCAGTACTGATCTTGCATCTGTGAGAATTACTACAGGACATGTATCACTTCTGGAGTCTGATAGTTTTTCAACTGCAGCAATAATTGCCCTAACTTCTGCATCAAAGTTGTTGCAGTATTTACCAGTGGGTATGGAAATCTTGTCAATGGTGTTGTTTGGATATTCAATATATGCTCCTGCCCCTCCATTCTTTATGGCATTATGTGCAGATCCATCTGTATACACACGTATCCAGGTGTCACATGGATATTTGTCATCTAGAACACTAAGTGTGGCTGTTGATCTTACAAGACTACTCTGCATCTCACCATTCTGCACACCTTTCACTTCAGTCTGAATAGATATTTGTGTATAATCTGCTTCTTTCCATGGTGTATGCTCTGGTACAGATGATAATGGAGAGACTACAGTTGGAAGGTCAGGTATCAGCTTACGCATACACTTGGCCTGATGAATGAAGCTGCTTCTTTTAAGCCGTCCTAATGCCAAGTTATTGAATCTCTCCATCAGGGGATGGCTTACAGAGCTAAGGAATTTTTCTCCCATGGTCATGACCTTTGTGTCTCTACGTTCCTTTAGCGCTTGAACACCAACTATTTTCTGCATTTCTACTATTGGTGTGGACCTCATGGCACCTGTGATAATCCGTAGTGACTGATTTTGAACCTTGTCTAGATTATGCAGCGTAGTGTTTGATGCTGTGCACCAAGATGTTGAGCCATATTCTAAATGTGGTAGAATACTTTGCTGATATACATTCTTGAGGATTCTTTCACTAGCTCCCCATGTGGTTCCACTCAATTTTCTTAATATGGCTAGTTTTCTTCTGGCTTTTGCTTCTGCACTGTTGATGTGTTGCTTCCATGTCAGTTTTGAGTCAAGAATCACTCCTAAGTAAGTGGGTTGGTTGTCCATCCTTAAGGGTATTTCATTTACAAAGATCTTACCTGCTTTCTGTTTAGATGAGAGGGTGAACAGAGTGGTACTTGATTTCTCTGTGTTGATACTTACACACCATTTGTTTGTCCATGATGTCAAGATGTCTGCTGCTCTTTGGAGTCTCTGTGTAGCAACTGTCGCATATTCATCTGTACACCACATGGCCAGATCATCTGCATACAGTGCCGCTTTGATTCCATAGGGAAGTTCCTTGACCAGGTCATTAATGAGTACAAGGAATAGTGTAGGCGAAAGGACTCCTCCTTGTGGTACATCGTGTCGCAGAAGTACTTTCTGGCTTTTGTGTCCATCCATTACTACTCTAGCTCTTCTATTGTGTAAATAGGACTTTATCCAGTTGTACAGTCTTCCATTCACATTGCAGTTTCTTAGTTTCCACAGCAGACCTTTTTTCCATACTTTATCAAAGGCTTTCTTCAGGTCTATCCACGCTGCTAGTACAAGGTTTTTCTCTTGGAATGCATCCTCAATCTCTTGAGAGAGATAGGTCACTTGATCTTCCGTACTGTAGTACTGCCTAAATCCTGCTTGTTGTGGAACGAGAAGGTTTTCACTTTCTAGGTACCATTTTAGCCTCAGGTCAATGATGTGTTCCATCGTTTTGCATAGGCAGCTAGTGAGACTGATTGGCCTGTAGCTGGAGGCAGTATCACTGTTTTTCCCTGGTTTTAGCAGTGGTACCATGCTTGCTTCCTTCCAGATTTGAGGTAACTTACCTGTGCTCCAGCACATATTGAAAATATCCAACAGCTTTCCCATTGCTGCCATTCCCAGGTTCTTGATCATTTCATTGGACACTCCATCTGGTCCTGGTGATTTCCTTGGTTTCAGTTTACTAACTGCTAGGTCTAACTCACTGCGTGTGATTGGTGCATCCATGACCTCCACTTTTCTGACTTGTTCCTCCTCTTTCTGTGGCTCGATGCGCACTGTACGCTCCTTCTCTGGATGGATATCAATGTTGCAGTCCTGTGCAAACATGCGAGCAAAGTGATCTGCTACCTGCTTACCTGTAAGAGTTTTCATATCCTCTATTAGTGTAACCTTTGTACTTCTTCCAGTACTCTCATCATTTAACTGTTTGATTAGTTTCCACAGTTTCCTTCCATCCTTTTCAAAGTTTAGGGACTCTGTTTTCTCTCTCCAACTTTCCCGTCTGGCTTGCAGCTTTGCTCTCTGAAATTTGGCCTTAGAATGTTGGTAATTATTGTGGTGTTCTTGGCATGGTCTATTTTCTGCTTGCTTTCGAGCTGCTTCCACGTCATCATGGAGTTTTCCCAGCTCACTAGACCAGTATGGTTTATAGTCCCTGCGAGCTCCTCTGGGAATGGTTTCACGAGCGGCCTGAAGGATACAAGCATTGAATTCCTTCACTATGCTGTTAATATCCTTACCTTCTATGGACAGCTGTCCCACCAGGGTACCTGTACGATGTCTGTACATTGTCCAGTTTGCTTTTTTATAGTTCCATCTGGGGAGAGGGTTACTGGTGTTAAGGAGTTCATTTTCTATTGTCAGGAAGACTGGTCGATGGTCGCTACCTCCAAGTTGTTTTCCAACTTCATGTGTAATGTTCCACTTCAGATCTGGAGAGTGGAATGCCAGATCTGGTGTTGATTTTGTATGCCATGCCCTTGAGTAAAATGTTGGGGCATCCATTGGCTGGTTGATCAGGAGAAGTCCATTATCATCCTGCCAGCTCTCAACTTCCTCTCCTCTCTTATCTATGTGGTTATAGCCCCAGCTCTGGGAATGACTGTTAAAATCACCACAGACCATCAGTCTCTCTTTGTGTGGGATTGTTCCTAAAGCAAGTGGGCGGTCATTAGGACAGTAATAGTTAAGGAGGTGGAAATCTGTATTACTACTTTTTAGAATGATCATCTGGTATTCGGCTCCTTCCATGTACACTCCCACCTGACATGCGCTGATGTTATTCTTAACAAGTGTGAGTACTCCTCCTTTTCTTCTGTCCTGTCAGTCTGATCTGAAACACTGGTAGCCTCTGATTTTAAAGGCGGCATCTTTGGTTAGGTGTGTCTCCTGTATGCAGCATATACTTACCTGTTCTGCAAAAAGTATGTTCTCTAGTTCAACCTTTTTGCTATAGCCATCTCTAACACTGCTGACACCCTTAGCATTCCACTGCATTATTTTAAGTTCTTGCTTTTTGGCTATTTTCTTCTGTTGTATTTTTTGGCCAGTAGCTCTACTCTCATGTCTCCTGACTCCACAAGACGAACTGAGAGGACCTCCAGTAGCATTGGGTGGACCCTTTCGAGACAGGGGGCCCGGCACTGCACCTGCCTGGTTAGTCTTCACAGGGCGAGCACCATGTTTGAATGCTGCAGATAGAGACATTTCATTAGCGATAATGCGTGTTACCCTGATTTTTGCGATGCGCCTTTTGGCTGGGTAACTCCGACTTCAGCACCTTTCCTTGCTAGGGCAGACTGTGGTCTTGCTCGGACTGCCATGAAGACAGTGTGGCTGGCCTGGCCAAAACTTTGTTTTCCAGCCCCTGGTGGCTGTACTTAAGCGCCTTCTCCATGTCAGTTGGTTTGAGACAGTTCCATAAAGACACTCTGACTTTGAGATGAGGAATCTGATGAGTGCTTCAACGATATCCATTCCCCGCCACCCATAGTCTACTGGCTCTGTTTTGTTTACATCATTCTGATAGCCATTGTTGTAAAGACCCATAGGCTTGTCACGTCCTGGATTCATGGTTTCACACCAGACTTCCCTCATCCCCGCCAGAGATCTCCATGTCCCCATCTGTCCACCAACCTGACATTACATTTTGCAAAAATAACAATTACTATTAGTGTTGATTGCTACAAGTTTCTGGGCTACAGAGGTAGGTCAGAGTTTTTAAGCAAACAGATCTATGTTCCCTGTCTCACAAACACTATGTTAAGATAAGTGTGCTCTTAACACAGTTGTTCCCAGGGGACAGAGCCCTAGTTTCTTACGAGCCGTGGTTTGGCCACTCTTGGCTCAAGTTTAAAGAGACTCATCTGCAAGGCTGCACTGGTACCTGTTTTTGATTATTGCTGTATATTCGAACATTCACCTCTGACCTCCATTTCTAGAGTCAGTCAGTCAGTCATTTGCATGTCTTTTGGGGAAATTTGCCTAACTAACAGCTCTCCCGTAGGCCCTGCTGCTGGTGCATATCTAGAGTTCCACCATAAATTACATCGTATGTACACCTGACAGAAGAACAATCTTTTCCCAAGAGGAAGGAATTACGAACTGTAAATCCTCCTCCTCCTTCTCCTCTTCCTCATCATCATTATCATCATCATCATCATCATCATCATCATCTCGTGTCGTCTCCCCATGTAAGGTTGGTTGCATGAATATCCACTCTGTTTTTTTCTGCGTACTGTATCCGGCCAAGCTTGTTCCTGTCCATCTCTTGATGTTGTCCTCCCGTTTATGTCGCTGTCTTGCTCTTGTAGTTTTCCCTTCGATCTTGCCCTCAAAGAAGATCGTCAATACAGATCGTCAATGCCTCTTGACATGCCCAGAATATCTTAGTTGTAAATTTACATTACAAATGAGTTAAAACATGAAAGAAATTCAATCATCGTTATCTTTCACTCTCTTTCATTTATTTCTGTATTTACAATTAATTATTCATAAAAACAGATAATCCAAAGTTGCTTTGTATTTACTACTCATTTTGTAATATACAAAAATGTTGACGCTGGCACTGATAGCTTCAAACAAAAACGCAAAAGAATAACATGCACAGAAACTATTGCTGTATGCACCAAAAATTATGAATCCAGGAACTACGGTAGTGACGATATAAGGAACAAGTATGGGTGAGAAACAGACGCAGTAGATAACTGCAACAAGAGTTATCATTTTCACAATTTTTTTTCTTTCGTGCTGGTGTCTTTTGTTGAATTATCACTACTTGTAGACTTTCTCCATTTTGTTTGTTCTCTAATTTTAACTATTAAAATTATGGTTAAAAATGATGACTTACCCGAAAGAGCTGAGTTATGTACAAGCGCTGAATATGAAGCTCAGAGACGCCATTTGATCTCGGCCTGGCAGAAATAACAGTCCTAACATAGAACGATTTTGTTTAGAGTCAAACTTCCAGTCTATGTAACACGTAGAGTAGTCTGGGACTAGTGTCAGAAACATAACAACAAATATGCTTACAAAAATAGACACGGTCATTTTTGGAGAGATGATTCTCTTAACTTAAATGGTATGACGACACACAGACATCTCTCCAGTGTGATGTACACAGTTATCCAGCTAGTGACTCTAACGAAAAAGCAATGAGGCCAAGCGGCTGTGAGATGCTGAACTTCGTCTGCCATCAGAGGTACTTTGTAGATAAACAGCGGGTTTCTGAGTAGATTTACCCACTCGAGCGTGATTAGAGAAGACAGATCAGAGATAGCCATGGCTAGAAGGCTAATATTTACTGTATCATTTAAACCTTGTTTGAGAAAGACTATAATGTTGATGATGTTAGATATAATTCCAAATAAGGAAACAGCGGCGGCAAGAACAGCGAGGTTGATGGTGTGAAATATAATAAGTTCATAGCCACTGACTAAATCCATTTTTTCTTCACATATCCTGTGTTGTGTTAGCAAATTCCGACACTATTCAAGATTTAGTAATGCTTTCAAAGAATTTTAAACAAATGAGCTGTGAGACATTAACAATGCTTTTATCAAAACTGAGAATATTTAAGTAAATTCTTTTCGGAGAGTAATAATTTTCTCGTGGTAAAGAAAATATACATTACATGAATAATTAAGGAGTCTACAATGTTTTTATGAAGATAAAAATCAAGCAATAATCACTGTTTGAAAAAAAAATAATAGAGAGAACAAGTCACTGAGTTATTATTTCCAGATATACTTGAAATATACTTATAAACTCTGTTTTACTGATAACATTCAGATGATATTCATTTTAGAGATAAATGTTTTTTACATCATTATTTCGCTCCTCGTCGTAGCATATTTCTCAGGCAAACCAAGAAACCACGCCACTGACGACACAATTTTAATATTTAAATTTCCTGAGTTTTTCAGCTTAATTTTTAGCTGTCTTGTTAATAATTCGACGTCTGCTTGTAGTCTTGATAAAATTTCAAAATTTAGAAATCCTGTGCTTTTTCTGGGAGGCCGATACAAAATTCCATATTTTGAGTTGAGTAATTTTTTAACCATACCCTCAGAAGAATTTAAAATTTCTAGTCTCGTGCCTACATACTGAATATAAAAATAACTTCAAATTTTATAGTTGCTAGTCTCTCAAATTTAGCATTAGGTAACATTCGTGGTTTGAAATTGTATTTACTTTGACTGTAGTCTCGATACGCCATTTGTAGATTTAAAATGTCTTTGTCATTTCTTGTAACACTTGCAGAAGAATATACAACAAGATTTAAAGTTGCATGCTTCAAGCCTTCATTAACTTCAGTTTAGTTCCGCTCTTGCTAAAATTAGCCAATGAAAGGGGGCATGAGATATGAGATCTGCGTAAATCTGTGTAAAATGAAGCATAAGATATGAGATTTGTGTAAATCTGTGTAAAATGAAGCATAAGATATGAGATTTGTGTAAATCTGTGTAAAATGAAGCATAAGATACGAGATCTGTGTAAATCTGTGTAAAATGAAGCATCAGATATGAGATCTGTGTAAATCTGTGTAAAATGAAACATAAGATATGAGATATTTGTAAATATGTGTAAAATAAAGAATAAGATATGTGTAAAATGAAGCATAAGATATGAGATCATTGTAAATCATCTCTCGATGTTCTCTGCATTTTTCTGCAATTTGACCAGATATGAAGATCATGTCACTACCTAGCCATTAAAGTAGACTAGCGTTGCATGGTTTAGATTTAGAGAAAAGTAGGGAGGGATAGAAAAGTTGGCATGAACGAGTGGGGTAGAAAATAAAATTATAAATAAAGAATATACAACAATCAATTATTTCAAAAGATGCCATGTCCTATGACCACATTTTAAAAACAACAACAACACAGCTGATAAAAGCACGAAAAATAGATGAAACATTAAACATTTAGGTCTTCTGGTATCTTCCCGCTAAGAAAGACTTTCTCGGTTATTACTAGAACCAGCTTTACTGCAGTCATCATTTCTATATTATCTCATCTAGTTGTACAACCATAGTGACTTTGGCATAACTCTCTCTCTCTCTCTCTGCCAGTTTCTGCAAACGAAGGCCTATTGTGCTTAGAAGAGAGGTCCCTCTGTTGTTGTTGCAGTCACAATTATCAGCTTTATTATTTTTTAAATCATCTCTGAAGTCCTGGGGCATCATGCTTTCCCTCCAGCACCGGATGAGGAGCTGTCGTAGACCTGGCAGAAAGGCAGCTATATAATTCTTTCAGCACTTCTGCTAGGATGTTATCTTTGGCTTCAGCTTTTTTTTTATTTTAAAGGCTTTTGACAACATCAGAGACGCGCTGCCCAGCAGGTTCATCATCTTTTTTCCACTATTATGGGATGTTTGAGTACTAGATCTTCCAGGTCTGGATTTGATCATTTCTCCTCAGTCATTAATATATGAGACAACGTCTCTAAATACGTGAAATTATGAAACTGTATTTTCTAGGCAAAAGGCTTTAGCTTCTAGCTTAATGAAGTAGGAAGTGTAGTGCAACTGGATGAGATACAACGTCCAGTGAAATGGCGTGGCTCAGGTGACCTGAGTGTCTGATAAAATCCTGAATCAAGAAGGAAATCTCCCACTCGTTCCTCAGACCCCCACTGAAAGTCTCTGCCGCCGGGGTAGATCAGCCACATGCCAGTTTCCTGTAGGAATATACGTTTAAGCTGTCGATATTGTCGAAAAACAAGTTGGATGCTATCGTTTGCTTCCGTTGTATGTACTTATTCATATTTTTTGTAAATTTATCTTTTAGTCGAGTTGTGCTAGTTCTATGTAAAATTAAGAGGTCTTTATAGGGTAGTTTTCTAGTATTAAATGATGTTGAATTAAAAGTTGAATTAAAAGACGAGTTTTTTAAAACTTTTTTGAAGTTGCAGAAGATAATACTCTACTGGTTTAAATGACACTATAGAATTTAGTAAGAGCTCTGATGTGTGTTAGATTGAAAGATTTAATTCATTAGATTTAATGCAGCTCTTTATTTCGTTTCAGACTTTCAGGATGCACCTTGCATAATATAACCTGCAGCTATCTATACTGGGTGTCTGTGAGAAGAAGTTCACTATGTATGTTTGGTTATTCTATAAATGCTTATTTAGAGATGCTCAGACTTGTTTAGAAGATGTTAGAAAATTGTGGTAGTGATCCAGATATATGGACATTATCAGTTAAGAAATCATTCCATTGGAAGGAATCTGGACTATGGCATTGTTCGTGGTTGACCTGTACTACATCATTTTCTAACTAAAGTGGGGACAGGAATCTCCTTACGACAATAAAACGTCTTGCTCCGGGTGATGATCTTTATATTTCAAAATTTTGTTTCCTGCATTTATTACTTTTGTGGTGTGAAGCAGGAATCACGTGAGCGTTTTCTGTTAGTGCAGGACAAGTTCAGGGACAACAGGTCAAATACATCAGCTTTCCCACAAGTAAGAAGTCGTCCTCCACCAATTACACATTCAGCTTTCTCTCTACAAATCTCAGACGCAAGCTCGGCACATAATACGCCCCCAATCTCCATCTGTCCTATCGCATACATCTATTAGTAATAATCGCTCCTTCCCATCATTCCTGTCTCAAACCTTGTTTTAAAAACTGATTCGTAAACCTCTTTCTACCTCCTTTCTATCTGTTTATACGTCCAGAGACCTCTCAGTTAATGAATTTAATATATTGGCGCTGTTTGTACTCTTGGGACTCCAGAAGGCCACTTTGTTCTTCTGCAGTTCGATATTTGCCTTGTTTCATTTAATAAAGTTAACCTTCTGTAAATCTTCTTGTGTGATATGGCGTGCCAGTAATTATCATTATGCTATGTTGCTGTATGCGTCAAAGATGATGAATCCAATAATTGTATATATGGTCATATAGCATATAAAGAAGCAGGAAACATGCGGTTGATATTTGAATAAGAGTTTTATCTTTTGTGTTAGTGTCTTTCTTAAATTATCACATATATACCAGAAGAATTCTTCCATTGTGTTTATTTTATTATTTTTATTAATAGAATTGTGGTCAACATCACACCATCCGCAAAAGAGTTCACTTGTGTGACATACAGACATATGGTAAAGAACACAGCTATCCAGCTTAATGGTATGACGACACACAGACATATGTAATGAACACAGCTGTCCAGCTTAATGGTATGACGACACACAGACATATGTAATGAACACAGCTGTCCAGCTTAATGGTATGACGACACACAGACATATGTAATGAACACAGCTGTCCAGCTTAATGGTATGACGACACACAGACATATGTAATGAACACAGCTGTCCAGCTTAATGGTATGACGACACACAGACATATGTAATGAACACAGACATCCAGCTGGTGAGTCTAACTAAACAGACATGAGGTGCAGCGTCCAGGTGTTGGAAACTCTCTTCTGTTGAGAGCAGAACAACAACACAACTCCCTAGATCATCAGAGGAAGTACCGTACCCTCTCCCCCCCCCCCAGACATGCTTTTCGTCCCTATTAAACTCCTGACGTTGTAAGTGGGGGGTTGACCCCCCTCCTCCCCGGGTCATGTCTCCCTGGGGTCTGTGAGTTGTTTTTCTTCTTTTATTATGTCCCATCCAGGACTGAATCCGGGTCATCCAGGTGGCACGCAAGTTGGAGTGCATCTAAGCCATTCTGACACGGGGGACAGGTATTAGATGTGAAAATTATATTAGTATTAGAAGTATTACATGTGAAAAACATAGAGCTTAATCTGCTATAACAGATATTCTATAGATAACGGATTTCTGAGGAGACACAAACGTAACTAGAAAACAAGAGTTTCAAACTGCCATGACTAGAAGACCGAAAGTATTGTATCATTCAAGTTCTCTATAAGAAAGTTCGCAATGCTGATAATGTTAGACATAATTCCACATAAAGCAATACCAGCAGCGAGAATAGCGAGGCTGGTTCTGCGAAATATTTGTATAATTTCTGTTTACATTCACACCCTGTTAACAGGGTTTCAGTTGTGAATGTACAGGATCCGGCATAAAGCATAGCTGAATTTTTAAAATGGAAAATAAATAAGCGCTATACATGTTTTGGCAAAAAAAGTGCAATGAAATTAAGAAAAGTATGTATTTTTATTATTACTGACAATGATATTTAGGTTTTGAAAATTACGCCGGTTAGATGACCGCCATTATATTTGATACATTAACCGTGGCGTCTGGAAAATTCCTACATAACACAGTTTAACATGTTCAAAGAGATCTTTTGAATGCAGTATCGGATTCGATCATTTAGTTCTGCAACTGACTGTAATCGACTAGCATACACCGTGTTCTAGAGATACCCCCTAATTAAGGAGTGAGAGGCGAGATTTTTTTATGATACTATGAATTCTTATGATTATGAGATTAGAATGAGTTTGAATTAAGTTTCAGTTGAGAATGTGTTAGGAATGATTAGTTGAGAATGTGATTTTTCTAGCCTATAGTGCACTGTGTTATTGATTTTTATCATGTAGCTGACGAGTGCATAGAATGATCAGTTTGGAGACATTATGAGATTATTTCTCGTTATGATTTCAGTAAAGAGTCAGGTAGTTGTTTGTGTCATAATGTCAAGCATGTTTTTTCCTGTCATAACTTTGCTGAACTAAAGAATGCGAAATTAGTTTCTTTTGTGGGATTTTATTGTATAGACCTTTGGTCTAGAGATTTTCTGTGATGAGTGAGAGAATTCTGTGATCCTTTTTGATGCAGTAAGTGTGTACTCTTGTGTTGTACTACATTTTTTTGTATGCTTGTAGCTTGTATGTAGTGTGAGAGTTGGATTTTCTCCCTTTCCATTTGGCAGACTAGTTCTTGACAGAAAGTGGGACAGCCAGAAACTTTGTATAATGTTATCAATTGCCTCTCACCATCACCTATCATCACTCTTTTTTTTCCCATTAATAAAGTGTAAGTTTATGTTATTCACACTAGACTTATTCTTCACTATGCTCATTGTGCGTTATCCTTGTTGGTATATCTCTATAGCAGAAGTGTCATGATAGTAATACAAATCTTTATAAGTATTGCCTTGTCTGTAACTAGCAGTCACAGTAATAATAGACAGATGCACGATATAAGTAGAGCAAGTCTACAAATCCTGACTCTGATATTTTGTTCGTTTTAACAGTTTAAATGCCGGTGCTCTTTACATACTGTCTCCTCCTTTTTTGTTAATTCCGCGGGGAACAAGAATAATACTTTGTCAGCAATTAAGAAATTTATGAACTTTTGAATGAATAACAATTACGCAGTGAACAGAAAGGTTTTGAAATTTGTAGCAGTGTGGCGAAGAAAAGAAAGATAACATTGTTTTTATAAATGTGGAAATAATCCCTTGACTGAAAGATATGAAAATAGCGAAGCATGCGGTTGGACGTACAACGAAATAATAGATGAATATTACTTCGTTAAAGGTAGCATGAGGCAGGCACAATTCCCACAAGTTATTTTTATTTCTGATTGTTTACTCATCACCGTAGTGTACGTGCGTTCAAGGAGACAAAGGAAACCGTATTATTAACACAAAGTTACAGATTAAAAGTTTCTCAACTTCTTAAGATAGTACATTCTCCCTGTAGTCTCGTTGTAAGAACTGCTGTTGCTAATCTGCTATTTGTAAGTCTCTATACTTCATTCAAAGTTTCTAGACTTTTCGTACAACGTCGATACAAGATGTGAAAATTGCTAGATTCATATTTTACGTTTTAACAAATATGAATTTTGTTCAGTTTTATTTTATTTTATTTTTGTCACTGTTATCACACGACTTCAAATTCATCTCCTTCCATAACCTGATAAACTGATCTTCTTTCTCTGTCTCTGTCTCTCTCTACCTCTGTGTGAGTATTTGTGTATGAATTGAAAATGCATTTAAATATTTCAAAATGCTTTTGACAAATTCTTTATTCTCTGGCTTGCTTCCGAAAGGATAACTTGTAAGAAGGGCTCAGACCACACATTTGTCAAGGGATTGCGGCTGATTGGAATTATGCAAGTTGATATCCTGTTAAACTAATATAAGTTAGAAATTTACTTACAAGATTTTACCTAAATTATGTATTTAGTATATTTTGATTTCATTATATTTGTTAATTTGTGCTATTTTAGTGTAAAATCAAGATCTTTTGTTAAATGTTTTCCAGTGTTAATTTGGCGTTGAGTTAAGATATGCTTATTGAATGAGCTTTCTGATCATTTGGAAGTGTTAATAATATATTTCATATTTAAGTCTACCTTATATAATCATGTAGTGATTAAATGAAAGTCACAGAACCCAGCTTTTGGATACTTTCATTTATTAAATGTTGCGACATAATTTCCCCCGTACCCAGATAGAGATCATGTTTGGGTCGAATTTACCTGATTATCTATTGTGCTTCTGGCACATGTTTCATAAATTTAATCTCAGAAGTAATTATTGTCTAGCTTAAAAGATCACTGTTGTATTAAGATGTAAGATTTATTTAACAGAGTCTAAAGTAGTTATTTATATCCATCTTTAAGCACATAGCCTGCATAATGTAACATGTAGTTGCTTGTCCTGCACGCTTATTAGAGGATGATCATTAAATTTTTAAGGAGGAAATAACAGTGTCTGTTAGGAGAAGATATCTATCTTTATGAGGAAGTGATTAATATGTTTAAGAGGAGGTGATTACTGTGTTTATAAAAAGTAGATCAGTAAACAAATGCTTCAGGAGTTGTCATCTAGAAATGTTCCAGAATTATGGGCAATACTTCCCTGTTTACATCAATAGTTTCTGGCTAAACTGGGAACATGTCTGTCGTAGTGACAATAAACCTGTTGCCCTTGGCAACCATCATTTGGATCTTTCATGTTTATCATGTTTATTACTTTTGTGGTGGAGCGGAGAGCGCATGAGAGAATGAGTCTACTTTGGGCTACGACACCGGTAGGGACAAACAATTAAACACCTCAGTTCTCCTAGGAAGGGTTAGACAACGGACGCGACAATAGGTCACAGTCCTCAGTTTCTAGAAGAAGTCATCAGTCCTACTATCCGTATTGTCTACAAAGCTCCACAGCCACCCAGCCACAGTGATCACCTTCTCTTCTCTGCCTCACAGTCTCCAGTTCAAACCATCACCCACCACAATAATAAAGAAATACACGGGAAAAGGTAAAGTTCCCGTTTCCACGACATTAAGGCATATTATGGATACGGTGTCAGGCCCGCATGTCCACGACTTTCCTCGCTTTAGAAAATGATGTGGTTAGTATCACGCCTGGCCGCATTTACCTTCCAAGATTTCTCTGGTATCAACTTTTTATATTCTAGGTTGACCTCGGGGGCCTTTGTGTGTCTCTGAAAAAATTGCACTGCTGAGACTGAACCTGGTACCACTGGAGTAGTAAACTGTGCGCCTAAACACTCAACTAACCAGGCTAGTAGAGAAATACATGTAGATAATAATATTTTTGGCTGTAAGCATAGGCTTCTATAATTATTGATCCTCCAGCAAAGTTCGTCTCTAGTTCTTGCTAATCCGAAATTTCTTAATCTTCGATCCACAAAAAATAGCATTAAAATTCGAAATTAAAATTTTTACATTTTTACTCACCATGACACAAAGATATGCAAGGTAAAATAAACAAGCTAACTCAGAATGCAAACAACATAGGACTAAAGATCAACGTAGGAAAGACAAAGTTAATGAAGCAAAATGTGAACAACAGAAATGTACTCAGAGTAGATAACAAGTTAGTGGAGGAGGCCAACGAATTTGTATACCTTGGCAGCAGAGTAGTAGAAAATGGAGACAACACAGAGGACACCAACAGTAGACTTACTAGAGCAAACCAGGCTTTTGCAATGCTGCAGACTATATGGAAATTAAAAAAACTAAGCATAAATATGAAAATCAGGATATTTAAGAGTAATGTTCTAAGTGTACTACTCTATGGAAGTGAATGCTGGAAAATCACCAAAACCATAGAAAACAAGTTGAATTCTTTCCAGACTAAATGTTTACGAAAAATTAGAAAAATATTTTGGCCAAACACCATAAGAAATAGCATCTTATTAGCAGAAATGCAGATGAAACCACTGACAACAGTTATTGAGGAAAGACGCTGGCGATGGTTGGGACACGTGCTACGAATGACTGACAACTCACTACCAAAAATAGTACTAAGATGGACACCACAGGGGAACAGAAGTAAGGGTAGACCAAAAGAGACATGGAGAAGAACAACAGAAAGGATGTTGAGCAATAGAGGGCTCACCTGGGCAAGAGCAGAAAAAAAGGCGAAGGACAGGCATTTGTGGAAAACCCTTGCGGAAGCCCCATGTGCCCTGGGCACTTAAGGTTCAGAGAGAGAGAGAGAGACTCACCATGAACATTAAGCGTATTTATTGACCTTCAGTTATCATCATTACCATCATCATCGTCATCATCATCATCATCATCATCATTAATATTCATCATTTCCCTTCATTCCCCTAGGGACACTCAACACACTCCACCAACATAACAACGTGCAACATAAAACAAGAAAGTCTACGATCAAGTAATAACATCTATTTAATCACCTAGACCAGACTTCAACACTTAACGTAACAACAACTGTCAATGACACACACACATACGACATTAAGAATATTAAATAGTAATTATTACAACGTTGCGTTGAAATGAACGTAACAACAAGCTTTAATTGATGATATGGACGAGGAATGTAGTTAATGATCAAGATGGTAAATGCAGTAACAATTCTCTGGCCTCATAAAAAAATGCAATAATGAATACCATCTGCCTGCAAAATCGTATGGATGAACACTCTTGAAAAAATCGTATAAATCTATGAGCCAATAACATTACACGGCGATCACAAGCATAACGTAATGCAATATAACAATATCTTCAAGTATTTCTTCAACACCAGCTTATATCTACTAAATAAGTTCCTCACAAGAATACCATGAGCCATAACATGCAATAAATTCTTGTGCCAACATCTGCACAAGCTACACATAAATTAATGACACTTAAAAAAAACAACTAAGACATGAACATTCTCGCAGGAAAAAATTGCACACATAGTATAAACGTGATGGTAATCAACGTGCACTGCAATGAGCATATAAAACAGCATATATAAAATAATCATACAAACATGACATGGCAATTAATAGCAAGGAAAATTACAAGTCAGTAATAATTAATCATCAAGAACTTTGACTTCACATATGTCTCACTGTAACACTTAACAGTTCAGCAGAACTTCACTTACAAGACAATTCACATTTAATACAAAAGATTACATCATAACTTACATCACTGACGTGGTCACGAGTAGAGAACGTAGCTGAAACTAAATATATTAAAAACTTCACAACTACAATCCATATGTACATGGAAAACAGCTCCCTCCAAACCCGGCCATGCCTCAAACAAGAATTATCACGAATGACCAACAACACATCACTAACCCCGGAACAACACACTACCGACCAGCGGACGATTATGTTTAAGTCAAGGCCATAAGCATCCCGGACCCAAAACTCAATCGTTCACACTAGATAACGGAGAACCCTCTAGAAGCTGGACCCAGTACACTGTGGAAGAAATGTCTCTCTGTTCTCCGTAACATGCTTTGGGTGCTTTGGGAGTATGTTACAATGCTTCTGATGCTGCCTGAACATACATTCTCATGCTCGAAGTGCTGATTGCATAGGTTCCTGAATTAGTCTCAATGATTTGCGGTTACGGTAAACAAGATAGGCCCTTCCACACTTTAGGCGTCGTACCACTGACCCGTCGGTGAAGGTCACAGGGTCACGTAGTTTGTAGTGATGCTGAATCTGTTCCCGCACTTGGGCTTCTCTTTTACCCTGAGCCCAGTCTCGGCAGTCACGGCCATGCTGGATCACGACCTTCATTAGCTTCTGCATGTTTGCCATTCTAGTCCATTCCGGCTCTAAAGGAATCTGTTCAGGGTCGCAGACTGCTGACAGCGTCTCTCTCCTCCGTCATCCACGATCTCCTTCGCTTGATATCTCTCTCTCTCTCTGAACCTTAAGTGCCCAGGGCACATGGGGCTTCCGCAAGGGTTTTCCACAAATGCCTGTCTTTCGCCTTTTTTTCTGCTCTTGCCCAGGTGAGCCCTCTATTGCTCAACATCTTCTCTGTTGTTCTTCTCCATGTCTCTTTTGGTCTACCCTTACTTCTGTTCCCCTGTGGTGTCCATCTTAGTGCTATTTTTGGTAGTGAGTTGTCAGTCATTCTGAGCACATGTCCCAACCATCGCCAGCGTCTTTCCTCAATAATTGTTGTCAGTGGTTTCATCTGCATTTCTGCCAATAAGATGTTATTTCTTATGGTGTTTGGCCAAAATATTTTTTTTATTCTACGTAAACATTTAGTCTGGAAAGAATTCAACTTGTTTTCTATGGTTTTGGTGATTTTCCAGCATTCACTACCATAGAGTAGTACACTTAGAACATTACTCTTAAATATCCTGATTTTCATATTTATGCTTAGTTTATTTGATTTCCATATATTCTGTAGCATTGCAAAAGCCTGGTTTGCTCTAGTAAGTCTGCTGTTGATGTCCTCTGTGCTGTCTCCATTTTCTACTACTCTGCTGCCAAGGTATACAAATTCGTTGACCTCCTCCACTAACTTGTTATCTACTCTGAGTACATTTCTGTTGTTCACATTTTGCTTCATTAATTTTGTCTTTCCTACGTTGATCTTTAGTCCTATGTTGTTTGCATTCTGGGTTAACTTGTTTATTTTATCTTGCATATCTTTGTGACTGCTTGATAATAGACAAATGTCGTCCGCAAAGTCAAGGTCCTCCAGCACTATGTCAAGGGTCCATTGTAATCCTCTGCGTTTGTCTGATGTTGCCTCCTTCATTAACCAGTCTACTGCCAAGATAAATAATGTTGGTGATAGTACACATCCCTGTTTCACTCCTGTTTGTACCCTAAAGCTGCTGGAGGTATGTTCTCCACAGATAACTTTGCACTGAAAACCCTCGTATAGGGCTTTGATTACATTAACTATTTTATGGGGGAGGCCATGCCATCTTAGGATTTTCCACAGTGCATCTCTGTTGACACTGTCAAAGGCTTTCTCAAAATCTCCTTCGCTTGATATACTTGCCTTTTACCGAGTTCAGCTGTTGTAAGAGGGGATGGTTTGCCGTGCCGACAATCTTGAGCTACATCTTTATTTACGCATGCTTGTGCCTTTCTTTCATGTCGAGCATATCCAGCAAGTAGCGTATAGCTATGATCGGAGCAACCCTGGTGCAGCCAAGAACTCTTCTCCTGGTGCAGCCAAGAACTCTTCTCCTGGTGCAGCCAAGAACTCTTCTCCTGGTACAGCCAAGAACTCTTCTCCTGGTACAGCCAAGAACTCTTCTCCTGGTGCAGCCAAGAACTCTTCTCCTGGTGCAGCCAAGAACTCTTCTCCTGGTGCAGCCAAGAACTCTTCTCCTGGTGCAGCCAAGAACTATTCTCCTGGTGCAGCCAAGAACTCTTCTCCTGGTGCAGCCAAGAACTCTTCTCCTGGCCTAATTTTGATCTCTTTCAACTTTGATTATCTGATTCGTGGACACAGTCAGAAGACCAAAGACGTACTAAGCCACCGATATCACCAACGACTACATCAGCAGAAAGAGTGTCCGTTGTGGCAGTCCAGCACCTGCCATGATATTCACTGCACTGAGACCTTTCTTTGCTTTCTGAACAACCATGCCCACATGATGATTGAAAGATAGTGTCCTGTCGAATATAATCCCAGGGTATGCCAAAAATTGCTCCCTCTCTATATATACGCCGTTGCACGGGATTGCCTGTAGGGTGGTCTTCGTAGATCTGTTATCTGATGAGCACCGTAGGATTTTTCTCGTTTTTTAATTGGGGTGATTGCCGGATAACGCTATGGCTGTATATATGAGTCCCTAATATATGATTTAGACTTACGAGTATTACGTAACTATGAATCTGCTCAGCGACCAGATTATACTTCAGGCATGTTCGATGAACTCGCCTCAATGTCACTGTTCCATTGCCAGCTTTCAGGTCATTTCCCTATATTCTCGTGGGGGGGGGGGGGTGTACTGCACATCACTAACGGGCTGTTAGGGAGGCAAAGTTCCCCAAGGGACATGTAAATGACTGAGCAATAAGAACCTTTGGAAAAAATAAAATTTTTTTTCATTGTAAGCACCGACTACTACAGGGTTCGGCATAAAGCATAGCTGGATTTTAAAAAATGGAAAATAAATAAGCGCTATACATGTTTTTGGTAAAAAAAAAATAAAACATGAAATAAATCTCAGAAAAGTAGGTATTTTTATTATAACTGACAATCATATTTAGGTCGTGAAAATTACGCCGGTTAGATGACCGCCGTTACATTTGATACATTCAGCCAGGTGTCTGGAAAATTCTTGCATAAAACCATTAACATGTTCAAAGGGATATTTTGAATGCAGTGTCGGATTCGATGTTTTAGGTATGCAATTAACTGTGGTAGACTAGCATACACTGTGTTCTTGAGATACCGCCCACAAAAAGAAATCTGGTGACCTTGCTTGCCAATGAATATCCCCATATCTGGAAAAAAGACGACTGGGAAATTCTTGTCGCAGTATGGCTATGGACTGACGGGCTGTGTGGGCAGTTGCTCCAATTTGTTGACATAATATTAGTCTCTTATTTCTATTGACCAAGTCTGGAATGAAGTATTCAGTTAGCATCTGCACATAGTGGTCGCTATTAACATTAAGAGGATGCCCGTCTTCATCTTTAAAAAAAATGGGCCAATGACGCCGAATGATGTATGAAGACGAAGACATGTATTCTCTTACTGTTACTAGCGATCACTACGTCGAGATGCTACTCATCGTGAACATTGAACGTATGTTTTATCCAGTGAACTCAGTTTTTCCTCGGTAAATAATTATCAAGCTTGAAAATATTTTATTTACAGCTCACATTGATTGTAGTTACGGAACTTAACCAAGGTACTTAAGTGAACTGCACATTTTATGTCACAGAGCGGCATGTGCCTCGCGAACTTTGGTTTTTACCCGCCACTGACCAAAGTCTTAAGAGACTTTTCTATTAGGCAGTGCAAGTACATGTCCTTTCTTTACTGCTGCAGATTCAGTCACTTCCTACCTCTATGTCCAGAGTTCCACTATTTCCAGTTTGGTGGAAAAACCTTGCTCAATGACAGTCTGCTTCCAAGAAAAAGCCATTATCATTTGTAATTTCTGATTATGCTAAAACAGTCTGGCAAATTAAAATGCATTTGATTTCATCTCTCGCCACATTCCAACTATGTACAAATTTAAAGGATTTTTTGTTTTAACGAGAACATTACACTCATCGAGATACTTCTGAACAAATAAAATTTTGATGTTTTTTCTTAGAAACTTAACTAAGTAAAGTATTTTGTAAATTTGTACTACATATCAGTTACAACTAATTATTTGTAACTAAAATCAACTTTAAAAACAAAGTATCGAAAGTTGTTTTGTACTTACTACTCATTTTGTAATACACAACAATGTTGACGCTGGCATTGATAGCTTCAAACAGAAATGCAAAAGAAAATCCAGCACAGAAACTATTGCTGTATGCACCAAAAATTATGAATCCAGGAACTACGGTAGTGACGATATAAAGAACAAGCATTGGTAAGAAACAGACGCAGTAGATAACTGCAACAAGAGTTATCATTTTCACAATCTTTTTCTCCCTCGTGCTGGTGTCTTATCTTGAATTATCACCATAGCTGCTTGTAGACTTTCTCCATTTTGTTTGTTCTCTAATTTTAACAATTAAAATTATGGTTAAAATGATGACTGCCACGAAAGAGCTGAGTTGTGTACAAGCGCTGAATATGAAGCTCAGAGACGCCATTTGATCTCGGCCTGGCAGAAATAACAGACCTAACATAGAACGATTTTGTTTAGAGTCAAATTTCCAGTCTATGTAACATGTAGCGTAGTCTGGAACTAGTGTCAGAAACATAATAACAAATATGCTTACACAAACAGACACCGCCAGTTTTGGAGAGATGATTCTCTTAACTTTCAATGGTATGACGACACACAGACATCTCTCCAGTGTGATGTACACAGTTATCCAGCTGGTGATTCTAGCGAAACAAGCATGAGGCCAAGCGGCCGTGAGATGCTGAACTTCGTCTGCGATCAGAGGTACTTTGTAGATAAACAGCGGGTTTCTGAGTAGATTTACCCACTCGAGCGTGATTAGAGAAGACAGATCAGAGACCGCCATGGCTAGAAGGCTAATATTTACTGTATCATTTAAACCTTGTTTGAGAAAGACTATAATGTTGATGATGTTAGATATAATTCCAAATAAGGAAACAGCGGCGGCAAGAATAGCGAGGTTGATGGTGTGAAATATAAAAAGGTAATAGCCACTTATTAAATCCATTTTTTCTCCACATATCCTCTGTTGTCTTAGCAAATACAACACTATTCAAGATTTAGCAACGGTTTCATAGAATTTTAAACAAATGAGCTGTGAGACACTAACACTGCTTGTATCAAAACTGAGAATATTTAAGTAAATTCTTTTCGGAGAGTAATAATTTTCTCGTGGTAAAGAAAATATACATTACATGAATAATTAAGGAGTCTACAATGTTTTATGAAAAAAAAAGCAAGCAATAATCACTGTTAGAAAAAAATAATAGAGAGAACAAGTCACTGAGTTAGTATTTCCAGATATACTTGAGCTAACTCTGTCTCGCTGATGACATTCAGATGATATTCATTTTAGAGATAAATGTTTTTTTTTCACATCATTATTTCTCTCCTCGTCGTAGCATATTTCTCAGGCAAACCAAGAAACCACGCTACTGACGACACAATTTTAATATTTAAATTTCTTGAGTTTTTCAGCTCACTTTTTAGCTGTCTTGTTAATAATTCGACGTCTGCTTGTAGCCTTTAAAAATTTCAAAATTTAGAAATCCTGTGCTCTTTCTGTGAGGCCGATACAAAATTCCATATTTTGAGTTGAGTAATTTTTTACCATACCCTCAGAACAATTTAAAATTTCTAGTCTCGTGCCTACATACTGAATATAAAAATAACTTCAAAATTTATAGTTGCTAGTCTCTCAAATTTAGCATTAGGTAACATTCGTGATTTGAAATTGTATTTACTTTGACTGTAACCTCGATTCGCCATTTTTAAATTTAAAATGTCTTTGTCATTTCTTGTAACACTTGTAGAAGAATATACAACAAGATTTAAAGTTGCGTGCTTCAAGCCTTCATTAACTTCAGTTTAGTTCCGCTCTTGCTTAGATCAGCCCTGAGGTTAGATTAGTATAAAATCTAGATAGAATTCTTTTTTTTTCCTTTTATTGAAAACATCAAATAGCCAGACTTTCAATGAATGAAAATGGAAAAAAGTTTAGCTATTTCAATTTGAATGAGGGGAAATTTTAACAACGTACGTCCTTATCTAACTGACAATTTAACAAATTTGTCACTGATGTTTCCAGTCTTGAACGAACTCAGTGGTTCTCAAGTTTAGCTTCCAGCAAAATCAGATGGATTTTTTCAGTTAATAAATTTTTTTTCACATTTAGGAAAAAAGATTTCATTCCTATCATTTTCCTTATTACAATTTTCATATCGTAGTCGGTAGTTTTCTTCTAAAGAAAATGGTGCTCTAGAGAAATTTAATTTTCACTGACATTTTACAAAGCAGAGGCACAATTTTACATGTATCAAATCATGACTCATCGATACTCTGCAAGGATGAGTGAAGTAATTGCTCTCTGATATTTTGTACACAATAAAAAGAACTGTGATAAAAGCTGATATTACTTTTCTAGATTATAGTCTTAAAACTAAACGAAGTTTCCAGTCCTTAAAGTTACATAGTCAGGAAGGTCGTCATAGAAGTGGGAGAAATGTGAAAGAGATGAAGATGTAGAGAATTTTAACACCACAAAATGTTTAATTTTACATCATGTGTTATCTTCTTGTTTACAGTTTGTTTTATATAGAAAATTGTTTACGTTATTAAAAACTACTCCTGTATTGACTTCTTTGTTTAGAGAAATGATGGTAGTAACTGTAGATTCAAGATAGCTGAATCTGCCAACTGATTCAAATGTTTGACATGCCTTGTACAAGAACTACTGTCTTGTTGGCTATTAACTGTCAGTGAAAATAAATCACTTGTCCCGGCCATGATGTTAATTATCATCATCATCATCATGTGCCGTGCCGACTGGCGTTGGCTATTATGCTTCTCCAGAGTACGCGATCCTTCATGCATGCCATCAGCTCAGTTGGTTAATTATGGTCAGCAGAATATCCTCGCTCACAGTCACAATGGCGGCATCGCCAGCGAAAAGGAGCTCCTTGGTTAGAACTTGGCTTGTTTTTATCTTAGCTATAAGACGTTCTAATATAAACAATGAACCATCTAACTGTGTGCAAGTGAATACATTCCTGCTAATGTCCTTGAGGGAGAAATTTAAAATAACTGCAAAAGTACATTCGAAAGAAAACAAGGACAATTACACATTTCTTGACTTCACTCTTGACCTCAAAATTATCAGATATACTCCCTATTTGAGCAGCAATGGTGGACTCCAAATATTTTATACACATCTCATTGTGTCAAATGCCTTTGTACGATCACCAAAAGCAATGAAAGGGGCATGAGATATGAGATCTGTGTAAATCTGTGTAAAATGAAGCACAATATATGAGATCTGTGTAAATCTGTGTAAAATGAAACATAAGATATAAGATATGTGTAAATATGTGTAAAATGAAGCATAAGATATGAGATCAGTGTAAATCATCACTCGATGTTCTCTGCAGTTTTCTTGATTTTGACCAGATGTGAAGATCATGTCACTACCTAGCCATTAAAGTAGACTAGCGTTGCATGGTTTAGATTTAGACAAAAGAGAGAGATAGAAAAGTTGGCATGAACGAGTGTGGCAGAAAATAAGATTATAAATGAAGAATAAACAGCAATCAATTATTTCAAAAGATGCCTTGTTCTATGACCACATTTTAAAAACAACAACAACAACACAGCGGATAAAAGCACGAAAAATAGATGATATAATTCTTTCAGCACTTCTGCTAGGATGTTATCTTTGGCTGTAGCTTTTTATTTTATTTTAAAGGCTTTTGACAACATCAGAGACGCGCTGCCGAACGGGTTCAACATCTTTTCCACTATTATGGGATGTTTGAGTACTAGATCTTCCAGGTCTGGATTTGATCATTTCTCCTCAGTCATTAATATATGAGACAACGTCTCTAAATACGTGAAATTATGAAACTGTATTTTCTAGGCAAAAGGCTTTAGCTTCTAGCTTAATGAAGTAGGAAGTGTAGTGCAACTGGATGAGATACAACGTCCAGTGAAATGGCGTAGCTCAGGTGACCTGAGTGTCTGGATAAAAACTTGAGTCCAGAAGGAAATCCCCCACTAGTTCCTCAGACCCACACCGAAAATCTATGCCGCCGGGGTAGATCAGCCACATGCCCAGTTCCCTGTAGGAATATACATTTAACCCCCGAATCGGGTCGAAAAACAAGTTGGATGCTATCGTTTGCTTCCGTTTTATGTTCTTATTCATATTTTTGTATATAAATGTTCTAGTCGAGTTGTGTTAGTTCTATGTAAAATTAAGAGGTCTTTATAGGGTAGTTTTCTAGTATTAAATGATGTTGAATTAAAATATGCCACGTGGGACGAGTTTTTTTTTTACTTTTATGAAGTGTTAGACTACACATCATATTTACTTTTGCAGTAGATAATTCTCTATTGGTTTAAATGACACTATAGTATTTAGTAATAGCTCTGATGTGTGTTAGATTGTAAGATTTAATTCATTAGATTTAATGCACCTCTTTATTTCGTTTCAGACTTTAAGGAAGTGCCTTGCATAATATAATCTACAGATATATATCCTGGGTGTCTGTGAGGAGAAGATCACTATGTATGTTTGGTTATTCTATAGATGCTTATTTAGAGATGCTCAGATTTGTTTAGAAGATGTTAGAAACTTGTGGTAGTGATCCAGATTTATGGACATTAGCAGTTAAGGAATCTTTCTATTGGAAGGAATCTGGACGATGGCTTGTTCGTGGCTGACCTGTACTACATCATTTTCTGACTAAATTCGGGACAAGAATCTCCTTAGAACAATAAAACGTCTTGCTCCGGATGAAGATCTTTATATTTCAAAATTTTGTTTCCTGCATTTATTACTTTTGTGTTGTGAAGCAGGAATCACGTGAGCGTTTTCTGTTAGTGCACGACAAGTTTAGGGACAACAGGACAAATACCTCAGCTTTCCTACATGTCCTACGTCATCCTTTAACATTTACACATACAGCTTTCTCTCTACAAATCTCAGTCGCAATCTCGGCACATAATATCCCCCCCCCACATCTCTATCTGTCCCATCGCATACATGTATATATCATCGCCTTTCGTCCCTTCCCATCATTCATCACATCGTTCTTGCTTTAAAAACTGATTTGTAAATCTCTTTCCACCTCCTTTCCATTTGTTTATACGTCCAGAGACCTCTCAGTTATTGAAATTAATATATTGGCGCTGTTTGTACTCTTTGGCCACTTCGTTCTTCTGCAGTTCGATATTTACCTTGTTTCATTTAATACAGTTAACACTCTGTAAATCTTCTTATGTCATATGGCTTGTCATTATCGTTATGCGATGTTGATCATACTGTTGCTATAGTCGTCTCAGATGATGAATCCAAGAATTGTAGATATGGTCATATAACATACGAAGAAGCAGGAAACAAATGCAGTTGATAATTGTAACAAGAGTTTTGTCTTTTGTTTTAGTGTCTTTTTTGAATTATCACATAACTAATGCAAAAATGCATCCATTGTCTTTATTCTATTATTTTTAATAATAGAACTGTGGTCTACATTATAACATCCCCATAAGAGCTCACTTGTGTGCCAGCGCTAAACTTGAAGCTCAGAGACGTAGTTTAATCTCTGCCGGCAAAAGAAAAGATTGCAAACACGGAGCATTTTGTTTAGAGTTAAACTTAGAATACAGACAGCATGTAGCTTAGTCTGGACCTAGTGTTAGAAACATAGCAACAAAGATGCTCACACAAACATACTGTCAATTTTGGTGTAATCAATCTCTTGACTTTTAAGAGTATGACGACACACAGACATATGATAATGAACACAGCTATCCAGCTTAATGGTATGACGACACACAGATATATGGTAATGAGCACAGCTATTCAGCTTAAATGGTATGACGACACACAGACATATGGTAATGAACACAGTTACCCAGATTAATGGTATGACGACACACAGACATGATAATGAACACAGCCATCCAGCTTAATGGTATGACGACACACAGACATATGGTAATGAACTCAGCTGTCCAGCTGGTGAGTCTAACTAAACAGGCATGAGGTGCAGCAAACGCTTTTCTGTTGTGAGCTGAACAACAACACCACTCCCTAGATCATCAGAGGGCGTACATTACCCACTTCTCCCTGCCCCAGACATGTGTTTCGTCCCTATTAAACTCCTGACGCAGTAAGTGGGGGTTGACTCCTCCAGGTCATGTCCCTGGGGTCTGTGAGTTGTTTTTTTCTTTTATTATGTCCCGTTCCTGGACTGAATCAGGGTCATCCAGGTGGTACGCAAGTTGGAGTGCATCTAAGCCATTCTGACAAGGGGGCTGGTATTAGATGTGAAAATTATATTAGTATTAGAAGTATTACATATGAAAAACATAGAGCTTAATCTTCTATCACAGATATTCTATAGAAAACTGGTTTCTGAAGAGACACAAACGTAACTAGAAAACAAGAGTTTCAAACTGCCATGACTAGAAGACTAAAAGTATTGTATCACTCAAGATCTCTCTAAGAAAGTTCGCAATGCTGATGATGTTAGACATAATTCCAAATAAAGCGATACCCGGAGCGAGAATAGCGATGCTGTTTCTGCGAAATATTTGTTTAATATCTGTTTACATTCACACCCTGTTAACAGTTGTGAATGTACAGGATCCGGCATAAAGCATAGCTGGATTTTAAAAAATGGAAAATAAATCAACGCTATACACGTTTGGTAAAAATAAAACATGAAATGAAACTCAGAAAACTGGGTATTTTTATTATTACTGACAATCATATTTAGGTACTGAAAATTACGCCGGTTAGATGACCGCCGTTACATTTGATATATTCAGCCAGGCGTCTGGAAAATTCCTACATAACACCATTTAACATGTTCAAAGGGATATTTTGAATGCAGTGTCGGATTCGATCTGTTAGGTCTGCAATTAACTGTGGTCGACTAGCACACACCGTGTTCTTGAGATAGCCCCACAAAAAGAAGTCTGTGGCCAATAAATCTGGTAACCTTCCCGGCCAATGAATATCCCCAAATCTGGAAATAATTCGACTGGAAAATTCTTGTTGCAGCATGGCCATGGACTGAGGGACTGTGTTTGCAGTTGCTCCATCTTGTTAAAACCATATTAGTCTCTTATTTCTATCGGTCAAGTCTGGAATGAAGTATGAAACTGATCAACGAGAGCTACTCAACAATGCATTAGGGACTTCTTGAATTCGTTCAGATGTCTTTTGTGTTTCTGGACGACCAGTAGACTTGTTATTAAGACAATTAGCGGTTTCCTTAAATTTTTTGACCTACCTCAAAGTTATTTTGTCCTCCGATCGGGAACATTATCATGGGGATGGAACTCTAAATAGCGACGAAACTTTCGTTGTACAGTAATAGAGAATTCTCCACTTGTAAAATAAGTTTCAACGGTAAATGCAAGATTCTGTTTATGCAAAGAAGCCATTGTTAAAAAATGCTTCATCTGTGAAATCCAACTATGCTTTATGCCGGACACTGTATAAGAGTATATTGAAAACTTACTGTTACGATGGTTGGATTCTCATAAAAAGGATATAATCCGGGATATTTTAATATTTTGACCATTTTATTTAAAGCCCTTGGTATTTTTGTTCTACAAGAGTTCAATTGAAAGGTCAGGGTTGAGACGCTAAATTCCACGAGGTTTTTTTAAAATTATTTTTACGAACTTATCCTTGACATGTTTGTAACAGAAAAGTTATTTTCGGAGTGCCTGGTGAGTTGTCGTCTGAAGGTCGTAAACAGGAAGAATCACGGGTTGAGTGATTCTCGGGATAGAAACTTCGAGAAAATTTAGGGGAATAGTTAGCACATATTTAAGGAGTGAGAGGAGGAGATTTTTTATGATACGATAAATTATTATGATTATGAGATTAGAATGAGTTTGAATTAAGTCTCGGTTGAGAATGTGTTAGGAATAATTAGCTGAGAGTGTGATTTTTCTAGCCTATAGTGCACTGTGTTAGTAATTTGTGTCATGTAGCTGACTTATGCATAGAATGCTCATTTTGGAGACATTATGAGATTATTTCTCATTTATGATTTCAGTAAAGAGTCAGGTAGTTGTTAGTGTCAAATGTCAAGTATTTTTTTTCCTGTCATAACTTTGCTGAACTAAAGAATGCGAAATTAGTTTCTTTTGTGGGATTTTTTTGTATAGACCTTTGGTCTAGAGGTTTTCTGTGATGAGTGAGAGAATTATGTGATCCTTTTTGATGTAGTAAGTGTGTACTCTTGTGTTGTACTACATTTTTTTGTATTCTTGTAGCTTGTATGTAGTGTGAGAGTTGGATTTTCTCCCTTTCCATTTGACAAACTATTTCTTGTCGGAAAGTGGATTAGCCAGAAACTTTGTATAACGTTATCAATTACCTCTCACCATCACCTATCATTACTCATTTTTTCCAATTAATAAAGTGTAAGTTTATGTTATTCAAACCGGACTTATTATTCACACGGTTCATTGTGCGTTGTCTTTGTTGGTATATCTCTATAGCAGAAGTTACATGATAGTAATACAAATCTTTATAAGTATTGCCTTTTCTGTAACTAGCAGTCACAGAAATAATAGACAGATGCACGATATAAGTAGTGCACGTCTACAAATGCTGACTCTGATATTTTGTTCGTTTTAACAGTTTAAATGCCGGTGCTCTTTACATACTGTCCCCTCCTTTTTTTTTTACATCCGCGGGGAACAAGAAGAATACTTTGTCAGCAATTAAGAAAGTTATGAACATTTCAATGAATAACAATTACTCAAGGAACAGAAAGATTTTGACATTTGTAGCAGTGTGGTGAAGAAAAGAAAGTTAACATTGTTTTTATAATTGTGGAAATAATTCCTTGACTAAAAGATATGAAAAAGCGAAGTATGTGTTTTTTGTAAATTTATACTACACATCAGTTCCAACTAATTATTTCTAACTCTCTCTCTCTCTCTCTCTCTCTCTCTCTCTCTCTGAACATTAAGTGCCCAGGGCACATGGGGCTTCCGCAAGGGTTTTCCACAAATGCCTGTCCTTCGCCTTTTTTTCTGCTCTTGCCCAGGTGAGCCCTCTATTGCTCAACATCCTTTCTGTTGTTCTTCTCCATGTCTCTTTTGGTCTACCCTTACTTCTGTTCCCCTGTGGTGTCCATCTTAGTGCTGTTTTTGGTAGTGAGTTGTCAGTCATTCGGAACACATGTCCCAACCATCGCCATCGTCTTTCCTCAATAATTGTTGTCAGTTGCTTCATCTGCATTTCTGCCAATTTCTAACTCACACCAACTTAAAAACAAAGTATCGAAAGTTGTTTTGTACTTACTACTCATTTTGTAATACACAATAATGTTGATGCTGGCATTGATAGCTTCAAACAGAAATGCAAAAGAAAAACTAGCACAGAAACTATTACTGTATGCACCAAAAATTATGAATCCAGGAAATACGGCAGCAACAATATAAAGAACAACCATTGGTAAGAAACAGACGCAGTAGATAACTGCAACAAGAGTTATCATTTTCACTATTTTTTTCTCCTTCGTGCTGGTGACTTTTGTTGAATTATCACCATAGCTGCTTGTAGACTTTCTCCATTTTGTTTGTTCTCTAATTTTAACTATTAAAATTATGGTTAAAATGATGACTGCCACGAAAGAGCTGAGTTGTGTACAAGCGCTGAATATGAAGCTCAGAGACGCCATTTGATCTCGGCCCGGCAGAAATAACAGTCCTAACATAGAACGATTTTGTTTAGAGTCAAACTTCCAGTCTATGTAACACGTAGAGTAGTCTGGGACTAGTGTCAGAAACATAATAACAAATATGCTTATACAAACAGACACCGCCAGTTTTGGAGAGATGATTCTCTTAACTTTCAATGGTATGACGACACACAGACATCTCTCCAGTGTGATGTACACAGTTATCCAGCTGGTGATTCTAGCGAAAAAGCCATGAGGCCAAGCGGCCGTGAGATGCTGAACTTCGTCTGCGATCAGAGGTACTTTGTAGATAAACAGCGGGTTTCTGAGTAGATTTACCCACTCTAGAGTGATTAGAGAAGACAGATCAGAGACCGCCATGGCTAGAAGGCTAATATTTACAGTATCATTTAAACCTTGTTTGAGAAAGACTATAATGTTGATGATGTTAGATATAATTCCAAATAAGGAAACAGCGGCGGCAAGAACAGCAAGGTTGATGGTGTGAAATATAATAAGGTCATAGTCACTGATTAAATCCATTTTGTCTTCATATATCCTGTGTTGTCTTAGCAAATACAACACTATTCAAGATTTAGCAACGGTTTCGTAGAATTTTAAACAAATAGCTGTGAGACATTAACACTGCTTGTATCAAAACTGAGAATATTTAAGTAAATTCTTTTCGGAGAGTAATAATTTTCTCGTGTTAAAGAAAATATACATTACATAAATAATTAAGGAGTCGACGACGTTTTTATGAAGATAAAAATTAAACAATAATCACTGTTAGAAAAAACATAATAGAGAGAAAAAGTCACTGAGTTAGTATTTCCAGATATACTTGAACTAATTCTGTCTCGCTGATGACATTCAAATGATATTCATTTAAGAGATAAATGTTTTTTTACATCATTATTTTGCTCCTAGATGTAGATATTTCCCAGGCAAACCAAGAAACCACGCCACTGACGACACAATTTTAATATTTAAATTTCCTGAGTTTTTAACTTACTCTTTTGCTGTCTTGTTAATAATTCGACGCCTGCTAGACTTTCACTTGTAGCCTTGTTAACATTTCAAAATTTAGAAATCCTGTGCTCTTTCTGGGAGGCCGATACAAAATTCTATATTTTGAGTTCGGTAATTTTTTACCATACCCTCAGAACAATTTAAAATTTCTAATCTCGTGCCTACATACTGAATATAAAAATAACTTCAAAATTTATAGTTGCTAGTCTCTCAAATTTAGCATTAGGTAGCATTCGTGATTTGAAATTGTATTTACTTTGACTGTAACCTCGGTACGCTATTTTTAGATTTAAATGTCTTTGTCATTTCTTGTAACACTGATATAACATTCAAGATTTAAAGTTGCATGCTTCAAGCGTTCATTAAGTTCAGTTTAGTTCAGTTTAGAAAGGATGTTGAGCAATAGAGGGTTCACCTGGGCAAGAGCAGAAAAAAAAGGCGAAGGACAGGCATTTGTGGAAAACCCTTGCGGAAGCCCCATGTGCCCTGGGCACTTAAGGTTCAGAGAGAGAGAGAGAAAGAGAGAGAGAGAGAGAGAGTTCCGCTCTTCCTAAAATCAGCCCTGAGGTTAGATTAATATACAATTTAAATAGAATTCTTTTTTCTTTTTAATGAAAACATCAAATAGCCAGACTTTCAATGAATGAAAATGGGGAAAAGTTTAGCTATTTCAATTTTAATGAGGGGAAATTTTAAGAACGGAGTCTAATATCAAACTGACAATTTGACAAATTTGTCACTGATATTTCCAGTCTTGAACGAACTCAATGGTTCTCAAGTTTAGCTTCCGGCAAAATCAGATGGATTTTTTCAGTGTAATAATTTTTTATATATTTAGGAAAAAATATTTCATTCCTATCATTTTCCTTATTACAATTTTCACATCGTAGTCGGTAGTTTTCTTCTGAAAAAAATTGTGCTATAGACTAATTTTTCACTGACAATTTACAAAGCAGAGACACAATTAGACCTGTATCAAATCATTACCTCATCGATCCTCTGCGTTTATGAGTCAAGTAATTGCTCTCTGATATTTTTTACACAATACAAAGAACTGTGATAAAAGCTGATATTACTTTTCTAGAATATTGTCTTAAAACTAAACGAAATGAAGTTTCCAGTCATTAACGTTGCATAGTCAGGAAGGTCGTCATAGAAGTGTGAGAAGTGTGAAAGAGACGAAGATGTAGAGAATTTTAACACCACAAAATGTTTAATTTACATCATGTGTTATCTTCTTGTTTACAGTTTGTTTTATATAGAAAATTGTTTACGTTATTAAAAACTACTCCTGTATTGACTTCTTTCTTTAGAGAAAAGATGGAAGTAACTGTATATTCAAGATAACTGAATCTGCCAACTGATTCAAATGTTTGACAGATCGGGGTGGTCATGCTTTGTACAAGAACTGCTGTCTTGTTGGCTATTAACTGCCAATGAAAATAAATCACTTGCTCTGGCCATGATGTTAATTAAGGTCAGCAGAATCTCCTCGCTCACAGTCACAATGGCTGCATCGCCAGCGAAAAGGAGCTCCTTGGTTAGAACTTGGCTTGTTTTTATCTTAGATCTAGGACGTTCTAAGCTAAACAATGAACCATCTAACTGTGTGCCAGTGAATACATTCCTGCTGATGTACTTGAGGGGGAAATTTAAAATAACTGCAAAAGTACATCGAAAGAAAACACGGACAAGGACACAACCTTTCTTGACTTCACTCTTGACCTCAAAATTATCAGATATGCTCCCGATGTGAGCAGCTTTGGTGGACACCAAATATTTTGTACAAACTAGGTCTGCTCATTGTGTGAAATTTATTTGTACGATCAACAAAAGCAATGAAAGGGGCATATGATATGAGATCAATGTAAATCATCTCTCGATGTTATCTGCATTTTTATGGAATTTGGCCAGATGTGAAGATGATGTCACTAGCTAGCCATTAAAGTAGACAGCGTTGCATGGTTTAGATTTAGACAAAGATAGGGAGGGATAGAAAAGTTGACATGAACGAGAGTGGTAGAAAATAAGATGAGTACGTATAAATGAAGAATATACAACAGTCCAGTATTTCAAAAGATGCCTTGTTCTATGACCACATTTTAAAAACAACAACAACAACAATAACAAGAACACAGCGGATAAAAGCACGAAAGATAAATGAAAAATTAAACATTTAGGTCTTCTGGTATCTTCTTTCTAAGAAAGACTTTTTCAGTTACTACTAGAACCAGCTTTACTGCAGTCATCATTTCTCTTATATCTCACCTAGTTGTACAACCATAGTGACTTTGCCATAACTCTCTCTGCCAGTTTCTGCAAGCGAAGGCCATTATGCTTAGAAGACAGGTCCCTCTGTTGTTGTTGCAGTCACAATTATCAGCTTCATTATTCTGTAAATCATCTCTGACGTCAAGGGCCATTATGCTTTCCCTCCTTATTCATATTTTTATATAAATGTTCTAGTCGTCTTGTGCTAGTTCTATGTAAATTTAAGAGGTCTTTATAGGGTAGTTTTCTAGTATTAAATGATGTTGAATTAAAATATGCCACGTGGGACGAGTTTTTTTTTACTTTTATGAAGTGTTAGACTACACATCATATTTACTTTTGCATTAGATAATTCTCTATTGGTTTAAATGACACTATAGAATTTAGTAAGAGCTCTGATATGTGCTAGATTATAAGATTTAATTCATTAGATTTAATGCACCTCTTTATTTCGTTTCAGACTTTAAGGAAGTGCCTTGCATAATATAATCTACAGATATATATCCTGGGTGTCTGTGAGGATAAGATCACTATGTATGTTTGGTTATTCTATAGATGCTTATTTAGAGATGCTCAGATTTGTTTAGAAGATGTTAGAAACTTGTGGTAGTGATCCAGATTTATGGACATTAGCAGTTAATGAATCTTTCTATTGGAAGAAATCTGGACGATGGGCTTGTTCGTGGTTGACCTGTACTACATCATTTTCTGACTGAAGTGAGGACAGAATCTCTTTAGGACAATAAAACGTCTTGCTCCGGATGAGGATCTTTATATTTCAAAATTTTGTTTCCTGCGTTTATTACTTTTGTGTTGTGAAGCAGGAATCACGTGAGCGTTTTCTGTTAGTGCACGACAAGTTTAGGGACAACAGGTCAAATACCTCAGCTTTCCTACAAGTCAGAAGTCGTCATCCACCAATTACACATTCAGCTTCCTCTCTACAAATCTCAGACGCAATCTCGGCACATAATACGCCCCCAATCTCTATCTGTCCCATCGCATACATGTGCTAGTAATAATTCCTCCCTTCCCGTCATTCCTCACTCCGACCTTGCATAAAAATTGATTCGTAAGTCTCTTTCAACCTCCTTTCAATTTGTTTATGCGTCCAGAGACCTCTCAGTTATCGAATTTAATATATTGGCGCTGTTTGTACTCTTTGGTTTCCAGAAGGCCACTTCCTTCTTCTGCAGTTCGATATTTGCCTTTTTTCATTTAATAAAATTAACCTTCTGTAAATCTTCTTGTGTGGTATGACGTATCATTAATCATCATTATGCGATGTTGCTGTAGGCTTCAAAGATGATGAATTCAAGAATTCTAGATATGGTCATATAGCATATGAAGAAGCAGGAAACATGCAGTTGATAACTGTAACAAGAGTTTTGTCTTTTGTGTTAGTGTCTTTTTGTAATTAACACATAATTACCGGAAGAATTCTTCCATTGTGATTGTTCCATTATTTTTATTAATAGAATTGTGGTCAACATTATAACATCTGCAAAAGGGCTCACATGTGTGCCAGCGCTAAACTTGAAGCTCAGAGAAGCAGTTTAATCTCTGCCGGCAAAAGAAAATTAGAAAACATGGAGCATTTTCTTCAGAGTTAAACTAAAAATACACGTATCATGTAGCTTAGTCTGGAGCTAGTGTTAGAAACATAGCAGCAAAGATGCTCATACAAACACACCGTCAATTTTGGTGCGACCATTCTCTTGATTTTTAAGGGTATGACGACACACAGACATATGGTAATGAACACAGCTATCTATCTTAATGATATGACGACACACAGACATATGATAATGAACACAGCTATCCAGCTTAATGGTATGAAGACACACAGACATATGGTAAAGTGCACAATTGTCCAGCTTAATGGTATGACGACACACAGACATATGATAATGAACACAGCTATCCAGCTTAATGGTATGAAGACACACAGACATATGGTAAAGTGCACAATTGTCCAGCTTAATGGTATGACGACACACAGACATATGATAATGAACACAGCTATCCAGATTAATGTTGTGACGAGACACGGACATATGATAATGAACACAACTATCCAGGTAAATGGTATGACGACACACAGACATATGGTAATGTACACAGCTGTCCTGCTGGTGAATCAAACTAAACAGGCATCATGTGCAGCAAATGCTTTTCTATTGAGAGCAGAACAACAACATAACTCCTTAGATCATCAGAGGAGGTACCCTACCCTCTCCCCACCCCCAGGCATGTGTTTCGACCCTATTAAACTCCTGACGTTGTAAGTGGGGGTTGACTCCCCCCGGGTCATGTCTCCCTGGGGTCTGTGAGTTGTTTTTCTTCTTTTGTTATGTCCCGTCTCGGGACTGAATCAGGGTATTCCAAGTGGGACGCACGTTGGAGAGCATCTAAGCCATTCTGCCTTGGGGGACTGGTATTAGATGTGAAAATTATATTAGTATTAGAAGTATTACATGTTAAAAACACAGAGCTTAATCTGCTATCAGAGATACTCTATAGATAACGGGTTTCTGAGGAGACATAAACGTAACTAGAAAACAAGAGTTTCAAAATGCCATGACTAGAAGACTAAAAGTATTTTTATCATTCAAGTTCCTGTAAGACAGTTCCCAATGCTAATGATGTTAGACATAATTCCACATAAAGCAATACCAGCAGCGAGAATAGTGAGGCTGATTCTGCGAAATATTTGTTTAATATCTGTTTACATTCACACCCTGTTAACAGGGTTTCAGTTGTGAATGTACAGGATCCGGCATAAGGCATAGCTGGATTTTAAAAATGCAAAATAAATAAGCGCTGTACATGTTTATTGTAATATAAAAAAATGAAATAAAACTCAGAAAAGTAGGTATTTTTATTATTACTGACAATCATATTTAGGTACTGAAAATTACGCCGGTTAGATGACCGCCATTACATTTGATACATTCAGCCAGGCGGCTGGAAAATTCCTAAATAACACCATTTAACATGTTCAAAGGGATCTTTTGAATGCAGTGTCGGATTCGATCTTTTAGGTCTGCAATTAACTGTGGTCGACTAGCATACACCGTGTTATTGAGATACTCCCTCAAAAGAAGTCTGTGGCCGATAAATCCGGTGACTTTCCTGGTCCATGAATATCCCCAAATCTGTAAATAATTCGACTGGGAAATTCTTGTCGCAGCATGGCCATGGACTGAGGGGTTGTGTTTGCAGTTGCTCCATCTTATTAAAACTATATTAGCCTCTTATTTCTGTTGGTCAAGTCTGGAATGAAGTATTCAGTTAGCACCTGCATATAAAGCCCACTATTAACAGTAAGAGGGTGCCAGGTGCCAAAGCGTTCCTAACAACTGATCACCGAGAGCAACTCAGCAATGCGTTGCGGACTTCTTGAATTCGTTCAGGTGTCTTTCGTGTTTCTGGACGACCAGTAGACTTGTTATTAAGGCAATTAGAGGTTTCCTTAAATGTTTTGACCCACCTCAAAACTGTTTTGTCCTCCGATCGGGAACATTATCTCGGCGATGCAACTCAAAATGGCGACGAAACTTTCGTTGTACGGTAATAGAGAATTCTCCACTTTTAAAATAAGTTTCAACGGTGAGTGCAAGATGTTGTGTTTGCCAAGAAGCCATTGTTAAAAATGACCGTTTGTCTGCTTCATCTGTGTAATCGAGATTTTTTTCACAATTGTTCAATTTCTGCGCACTACGTCAGTTAAATCCAGCTATGCTTTATGCTGGACCCTGTACAAGAGTACATTGGGAAACTTACTATTACGATGGTTGGATTCTCATAAAGGGATATAATCCGGGATATATTAATGTTTTGACCATCTGATTTAAAGCCCTTGGTATTTTTGTTCTACAAGAGTTCAATTGAAAGGTCAGGGTTGAGACGCCAAATTCCACGAGGTTTTTTAAAATTATTTTTACGATATTTATCCTTGACATGTTTGTAACAGAAAAGTTATTTTCTGAATGAAAGGTGAGTTTTCGTCTGAAGGTCGTAAACAGGAAGAAACACAGGTTGAGTGATTCTCGGGATAGAAACTTCGGGAAGATTTAGGGAAATAGTTAGCACATATTTAAGGAGAGAGAGGAGGAGATTTTTTTATGATACGATAAATTATTATGATTATGAGATTAGAATGAGTTTGAATTAAGTCTCGGTTGAGAATGTGTTAGGATCGTGATTAGGCATGAGTAGTTGAGAATGTGATTTTTCTAGCCTACAGTGTACTCTGTACGTGATTTTTGTCATGTAGTTGACATGTGCATAGAATGCTCATTTTGGAGACATTATGAGATTATTTCTCACTTATGATTTCAGTAAAGAGTCAAGTAGTTGTTAATGTCATAATGTCAAGTATTTCTTTTCCTGTCATAACTTTGCTGAACTAAAGAATGCGAAATTAGTTCCTTTTTTGGGATTTTTTTGTATAGACCTTTGGTCTAGAGATTTTCTGTGATGAGTGAGAGAATTCTGTGATCCTTTTTTGATGCAGTAAGTGTGTACTCTTGTGTTGTACTACATTTTTTCTACGACTGTTGCTTTTATGTAGTGTGAGAGTTGGCTTTCCTCCCTTTCCATTTGACAAAATCATTCTTGTCGGAAAGTGGATTAGCCAGAAACTTTGTATAACGTTATCAATTACCTCTCACCATCACCTATCATTACTCATTTTTTTCCAATTAATAAAGTGTAAGTTTATGTTATTCAAACCGGACTTACTATTCACTGTGTTGTCCTTGTTGGTATATTTCTATAGCAGAAGTGTCATGGTAGTAATACAAATCTTTATAAGTATTGCCTTGTTTGTAACTAGTAGTCACAGAAATAATAGACAGATGCACGATATAAGTAGAGCAAGTCTACAAATGCTGGATCTGATATTTTGTTCGTTTTAACAGTTTAAATGCCGGTGCTCTTAACATACTGTCTCCTCCTTTTTTTTTTTTTTGTTAATTCCGCGGGGAACAAGAAGAATACTTTGTGAGCAATTAAGAAATTTATGAACATTTCAATGAATAACAATTACTCAAGGAACAGAAAGATTTTGAAATTTGTAGCAGTGTGGTGAAGACAAGAAAGATAACATTGTTTTTATAATTGTGGAAATAATTCCTTGACTAAAAGATATGAAAATAGCGAAGCATGTGGTTGGACGTACGACGAAACGTCAAGAAATAACTGAATATTACTTGGTTAAAGGTAGCATGAGGCCGGCACAATTCCCACAAGTTATTTTTATTTCTGATTGTTTACTCCTCACCGTAGTGTACGTGCGTTCAAGGGAACAAAGGAAACCGTATTATTAACACAAAGTTACAGATTTAACATTTCTAGCTTCTTAAGATAGTACGTTCTCCCTGTAGTCTCCTTGTAAGACCTGCTATTACTAATCTGACGTTTGTAAGTCTCTATACGTCATTCAAAGTTGCTAGATTTTAGTACAGTAACGATACAAGATGTGAAAATTGCTAGATTCATATTTTATGTTTTAACAAATATGAATTTTTTAAACTTTTACTTTATTTTATTTTTGTTACTGTTATCACACGACTTCAGATGAAGATTTTTGTCATTTTACAGAAGACAAGCAAAAGTGCAGTCTTAAAGAAAAAGACAGAAAGAGCTATAAATAAACTGTCCTTTTACTGGTATTTCAATGAACTGGTTTAAATGTTTAAAGTTTCGTGGAAGCACCATGATTGAAAATAAAACTGGCAACATAACTGACTGCGTGATCATACATTAAGTGTTAAAGAACAAAGATTCTTAACTTTAGCTTAAGGCCATATCTATCGAATTTTCCTCCGCGACTGAAAAATTTATTACACCATATTGACAGCACTGTCATTATTAGTATTATTCTGAAGCTGTTTTGGATATGTCTTCCCGACTTATGATAGGAAAGATATTTTTTTTAACATTAACGTTCTAGTTTTGCCAATACAAAACCATTATCTCGTTGATACTGTTAACACTTAGTGAGTGTGGCTATTTTTTTGTAGGAACTGATTTCTTCCCACGGCCCTAAAATGGAAAGAGAAAAGATGATAAAGTGTGGAAAATTGTATACATTCACGATTTAAAAATTGTGTACACATTGTAACATTTTCGGCACTATTACAACAACTGTTTTCTGCTTCAGTTACACTCGGATGTCTGTACCATCTAACAGTTTGAAGACCACTGCTGACAATACATGTCAAAATCCTTATGTTTGTACGTTACACACTGACTGGACGAAAAGACACACCATTAGATAAACAAAACCCAGGCGAAATAGACAGTTCTGTTAATATGACAGCTAAATTCATTTATATGTATCTTTAATATGCACATTAATGATAGCTCCAATGAAGATGAGGTATGATTTGCAAAACGCCTAAGTTAACATACACTGGATGATTTTCTTGACAGCAAAGTTAGAAACTAACCACAGCATCGTAGGAACTGGTTAAATGAAATATCTAGCTAAACAAAAACTAATGAAATTCACCAATTACTTAGACGGAAACTATAGTTTAACTAAAAATCATATTTTCAAAGCGCGATAATTCTCACACATTCAACAGCTGCTGCACACCTCCATAAACTTTTTTTCCCTGCGTTCAATAGTCGTCCTTACAAAGGGAATCGGAGATTCCCAATGAAGCGCAATTCTTCCACATTGATTGAAAGAAGCATCCAGTCATTAAGATTTACAATAAAGGGAAAATGTGTGCAACTGGAAAACCCAACAAATAAGCAAAAATTTCATCTCATGTTGTCTTTTAATCAAATGTTTTATCTGGGTTCTTGTTGATACTATCATAGACCATATAAAGTCATAAACATGACATGTATTGCAAGAAGATCAATAGATTCTGTGACATATATGGGATTAGATATTTTTATTATCATTAATGTCAGTAAATGCTGTGCTAGTACCAGGCTTATCTTTTTAATCTACCGCCTTGCAGGTGTCTTGGGAGAGTAAAACAACAGTGAAAATAAACCAAAAGCAAGAAAGATACCAGAGGTAGGGACACTAAAACAGCTGTTAGCTATATTCTATGGTTTCCACGGTCTTCTGTCATCCCCTAAAACCTGTGTTAGATTTTCAGGCGTAATTCGCGTGTCCTTTCTCATGAGCTGATTGACAGAATAGAGAGAAGAGAAAATACAACATGCGAAAGACATACTAATTGTCCAGATGAAGAAAAATGTAGCTGTTTCACAAATGGCATTGCTTTCGGATGCTACGTGAGAAGTAGGCAAAATATCTAGAGTCAGACGAGATAAACTTATGTTTGAGTGGTTCCACAATCTATGAACAAATACAGTGTGTACATTGTTTACTACAAAAATTACATAAATATTAAGAAAAAGACGTACTCCATAACATTTATTCCTTGTCGGCGCTGGCTTGTATATATACTTATTCTCCAGTATAGGTTCTCTGTAGTACTTGCTGATCTTTAATACCCGGCTCAAACTAGCATTAAAATTAGAAACTAAATTCTTAAATATGTTTATTCACCATGAACATTAAACGTATGTCTTATCCAGTGGTCTCTCAGTTTATACTAGGTAAATAATTGTAAAAGCTTTACAACATTTTATTTACAACTTATATATAAAATGTAACGTAATACCATGTAAACTGGAACTCAGGAAATGTATTTCCGTCAGCTGCGCACTCTATGTCACAGAGCCCTATGTTTCTTACGAGCCGTGGTTTGGCCACTCTTGGTCCAAGTTTAAACAGACTCATCTGCAACACAGCACTGGTACTTCTTTTTTTATTATTGCTGTATATTCGAACATTCACCTCTGACCTCCATTTCTAGAGTCAGTCAGTCAGTCATTTGCATGTCTTTTGGGGAACTTTGCCTCCCAAACAGCTCTCCCGTAGGCTTCTCGGTTGTAAACAAGATGCCCTGCTGCTGATTCATATCTAGAGTCTTCCACCGTAAATTACCTGGTACACACACCTGACAGAAGAAGGATTTACAATCTGTAAATTCTCTTCCTCTTCATCATCATCAAAATCATCATCATCATCATCATCATCTCGTGCCGTCTCCGCATGTAAGGTTGGTTGCATGAATATCAACGCTGTTTTTTTTTCTTCGTAGTGTACCCGGCCAAGGTTGTTCCTGTCCATCTCTTGATGTTGTCCACTTGTTTATGTCGCTGTCTTGCTCTTGTAGTTTTCTCTACGATCTTGCCCTCAAAGAAGATCGTCAATACAGATTGTCAATGCCTCTTGACATGCCCAGAGTATCTTAGTTGTAAATTTACATTACAAATGAGTTAAAACATGAAAGAAATTCAATCATCGTTATCTGTCACTCTGTTTCATTTATTTCTATATTTACAACTAATTATTCGTAAAAACAGACAATCCAAAGTTGCTTTGTACTTACTACTCATTTTGTAATACACAAAAATGTTGACGCTGGCATTGATAGCTTCAAACAAAAACGCAAAAGAATAACACGCAGAGAAACTGTTGCTGTATGCACCAAAAATTATGAATCCAGGAACTACGGTAGTGACGATATAAAGAACAAGTATGGGTGAGAAACAGACGCAGTAGATAACTGCAACAAGAGTTATCATTTTCACAATCTTTTTCTCCTTCGTGCTGGTGTCTTTTGTTGAATTATCACCATAGCTACTTGTAGACTTTCTCCATTGTGTTTGTTCTCTAATTTTAACTATTAAAATTATGGTTAAAATGATGACTGCCCCGAAAGAGCTGAGTTGTGTACAAGCGCTGAATATGAAGCTCAGAGACGCCATTTGATCTCGGCCTGGCAGAAATAACAGTCCTAGCATAGAGCGATTTTGTTTAGAGTCAAACTTCCAGTCTATGTAACATGTAGCGTAGTCTGGGACTAATATCAGAAACATAACAACAAATATGCTTACACAAACAGACACAGCCAATTTTGGGGTGACAATTATCTTGACTTTAAATGGTATGGCGACACACAGACATCTCTCCAGAGTGATGTACACAGTTATCCAGCTGGTGACTCTAGAGAAATAAGCATGGGGCCAGGAGCCGGTGAGATGCTGAACTTCGTCTGCGATCAGAGGTACTTTGTAGATAAACAGTGGGTTTCTAAGTAGGTTTACCCACTGGAGCGTGATAAGAGAACAAAGATCAGAGGCTGCTATGGCTAGAAGGCTAATATTTACTGTATCATTTAAGCCTTGTTTGAGAAAGACTATAATGTTGATGATGTTAGATATAATTCCAAATAAAGAAACAGAGGCGGCAAAAATAGCGAGGTTGATGGTGTGAAATATTATAAGATTATTATCACTGATTAAATCCATACTTGTTCATATATCCGGTATTGTTAGAAAATTCCGACATTATTCTAAATTTTACAACGTTTACCATCAATTATCCAAAAAAAAATAAATTGAATCTCGAGGGAAATAAAATGAAGAGAGTGGACGTTTCAGCAGTGATTGAAAAGGCATGATTTTTTTAAATGAATATGAATATCAAGAATGGTGATTTAAAAAAAATAATGTGGTAATAACATATCACTGAAGTTGACTTTCCTTTATTTCGCAGATGGCGGGAAATTGATCTCTGTTTCAGCATTAATTATTTTTTTAAATTTTACTTCTTAACTTCTCACGCTGTATTTTCCAGCTATAAAAAAAAGATTTAAAATTACTTCTTTTTCGCTTGTTCAAGATCCGAAGTTTTCTAGACTTTGGCTTTTAGCCTAGGTAAAGTATTGAAGATTTAAGTTTGTTTTGCTCTTGCTAAGAACCAGATATAAAATATCATTTCTGAGTTGACTGACTTTTGATTGTGGCTCAAGGCACAGTTTTACAGTTTAAGTGACTAGGTTCTTCAGTATACGCTGAATATAACCAACAACAAACAAAAAAAAAATCGAGATTTATAATTGCTAAACTCACACAGTTACTCTTGTGCAAACATTCATGATTTGATGGTGTATTGATTTTGGTCGTAGTTTCTATAATGTCATTTCTAGATATTAAAAAGTTCTGTGTAGGTATCTGTAACGCTGAAAGAGCATTCAAAATTTAAAGTCGATATTTGCATACTTCATGGGTTCATTAAATTCAATTTACTTCTGTTCTCGCTGTGATAAGACTAATGGGAAGATTACGAAAAAAAAAGTGTAGGATTTCTTTCTTTGCGAAATAAATGAGGGTATGGGGCAGTCTTTTCATGAACAGAAAATTGGAAAATCTATTAAATGTTTAAATTAGAGTAAGAGATCTGTTTCCAAAACAAATGACGTCTAATATGAAATCGTTAACATTTTAACACAGCTCCCACTAATGTTTCCTTTCTTGCACACTTAATTTTAACTTCAGTTCCTAGCTAAGTCAGATAGATCTTTTCAGATAGATTTTTTAGATTAATAAAATATTTATATTACTATTATAATTTTCACCTCGTATTGGATATTTCTGTTCTGAAACATGATTCTCTAGAGAACTTTTCACTGACATTTTGAAAAGCAGAGACACAATTTGGCCTTTAGCAAATCATGAGCACATCGATACACACCGGGAATGAGTCAGGTAATTCCTCTCTGGTGTTTTCTTCAAAATGCGAAAACCAGTGACAAAAGCTTATATTTCTTTTTATGGCAATATTATATATTAAAACTGCACGATATTTCCAGTCAATAAACTTAAAAAAAAAACAGGAAATGGTCATGGACTTTTGCGTAGCATTAATATGAAAGAGATGAACGTGTAGAGCTTTTGAATACCATACACTTATAATTTAACTCAAGTTTCTTACTCTTGTTGTTTACAACAGAAAGTTGTTTGTGCTGTTATAAACTATTCGTGATTTGATTTCTTTGCTAAGAGAGAAGATGGAAGTTACTGTAGATCCAAGATAGCCGAACTTTTCCACGGACTGAAACATTGCTAGACAGATTCCTTGTTAGATAGATCAGTGTGGCTAAAAAATCACTGCCTTGTTTATACTTACCGTTTAGTGAAGACAAATTACATGCTCTGGCAGTGCTGTTAACTGACTTCTCCGGCGTCTCTTCGCTGTCATACACAAAGAATATATCGTAAGCAAGTAGGAGCTCTTTCATTAGAACTTGTTCTTGTTTCGTTCCTAAGATATTCTAAGTTTAACAATGAGTAATCTAACCGTGCGCGAATGACGTCTTTCTATGGACAGTTTAAATGGCAACAAAGTATATTCCAAACAGTGTAGGGGCTACGAAGCAGCCATGCTTATTTCTACTCTTGATCTCTAAACTATCAGACGTACCCCCGTCTAACTGTATGATGGCCTTTATATTGTCGTGTAATGAAGCAGTCATTTTAAGTAGTAATGGTGGACACACGGTGTACTCTAACTCATGATGTCAGATATCTTTGTGAGGTCAACAGAAACAAAGAAGAGGGCGTACGTTGTTCTGTGTATTTTCCTTGAAGGTTTCTAAATATGACTCAAGTCTTATTTATTATACTAAAAAGAGAGATCCCTCCCTAATTGTTCCAATCATTCTTGTAGCCTTGGTTTTTCTTCCGCATCACTACCCTGACATCTGACAGGTCCTGAGGGATCTCTTTCTCTCTCTCTCTCTCTCTCTAACACTGGATGAATATCTTGTGTAAATGTGGCAGAAAGGTATCTATTAATCTTTCGAGACTTCCACTGCGATGTTATCTTTGCTTGTTGTTTTCTCATTTGGAAGGCTTTTGATGGTATCGGAGAGCTCCTGCTCAAGGGTTTCATCTTCTAGTTCCATCGTTTCAGGAAGGTTTAACTACTAGATCTTCTATTCCCATCATTTCAGAAACATTCAACTATTAGATCTTCTAGTTCCATCATTTCAGGAAGGTTTAACTACTAGATTATCTATTTCCACAATTTCATGAAGGTTTAACTACTAGATATTCTAGTTCCACCACTTCAGGAAGGTTTAACTACTAGATCATCTAGTTCCACCATTTCAGGAACGTTTAACTACTAGATCTTCTATTCCCATCATTTCAGGAACGTTTAACTAGATTTACATTTGCTGGTTTCTCATCACAGCAGAGCTTTTAGTAGTTTTCCATATAGCTTTCTAGCTGCTTATTTATATCTCGAATAAGCTCACCGATTTAAGGTTTTTTTGATGTATGGGGAAAGAAGGTTAGGATGAGGTTTGATTGTGGTGATGCTTGATGTTTCTATACATTGTTTTAATATCCCCCATATTTTTTCGACTAAAGAGCATAAATTAATCCAGTATTCATTCGGAAAGGTTCGAAATGCCCTGTGCACTGCTGCTCTCACAAATTCCAGATGGTCCTTTGACTTTTGCGAATGATTCTTCCTGTAATCCATATGCCCTGTGTACCTTGCGAGCCGTGGTTTGGCGACCCTTGGCCAAAGTTTAAAGAAACTCATCTGCAGGACAACACTGGTACCTGTTTTTGATTACTGCTCTATATACGAACATTCACCTCTGACCTCCATATCCAGAGTTCCACTACAAATTACCTGGTAGACGTACCTGACGGAAGAACAATCTTTTACCAAGAAGAAGCACTTACGACCTGTATATCATCATCATCGTCATCATCATCATCATGTGCAACAGATCCATATCAATGGAAACAAGATTCAAGTACTTAAATTGAGCCAATTTTGTTTTATGGATGTGAAGCATGATCCATGAATAAAAGAGTGCAGCGAGAAATGGAGGTCATGGAAATTTGATTCATAAGAAGGATGTTGAAGTTACCATAGACAGCCAAGAAAACCAACAAAGAAGTCTTAAGAGAGGCTGGAGTTTAAAGGCAAATTACAACAAAGATCAGAGTCAGACAAGCGAGATTTGTATGACATTTTCTGCTAAGAGGAAAATTGGAACACACTGTGGCAACTGGAAAAACTGAGGGAAGAAGAGACAGAGGAAGACAGAGGGAGAAGTTATTTGTTGGACTGTCAGTGTGGCTATTAATAAGTCACCGGCGGATCTCATAATCAAGTCTAAAGACAGGGAATTGTGGAGAGAAATGAACGCCTCTGCCACGTGCCACTTGATAGATTGATTGATTGATTGTTAGGATTTTCCTCATTCTGCTGAAGATGTTTTTGCCATTCCTTTTCGTCTGTCAATTTTCATTTCACATTTTCCATCCTCTGTTATCATGTGTCCTAAATATCTGACACTTTTCACCTCTTCAATTAACTGTCCATTTGTTTTATTTTTATTTGTGGTTGCCTTTTTACTTCTCTGCTGATTATCGTAACATTTGTCTGTATGATGTATATTTTCCGTCATAACTTTTGACTGTTGGCGTTTCTTTGCATCACTAAATTCTTTAGGTTTTTTCGGGTTCTCTGCCATTTGGACGATGTCACCTACATATCTTAGGTTATTTTTTCATTGATTTATTACAGTCAATAATCTAATAATCTGATTATGTTAAAACTTTAAACCATAATATTATTTTATATTTATTTTAATTCTTGCAAAAATCAGGATAGAAAAATTCCATGCAAATATACTAAGTTAAAAGACAATATTTAGATACAATTTGTGCAGAGCTCGAAGTTTTAAAACACATACAAGTTTACATTTTCTCTTAGAAATTTAATTCAGTAAGGTGTTCTGTAAATTTACATTACAAATGACTTAAAACGTGAAAGAAATTCAGTCATCGTTATCTTACACTCTGTTTCATTTAGTTCTATATTTACAACTAATTATTCGTAAAAACAGGGAATTGAATGTTGCTTTCTGTTTACTGCTCATTTTGTAATACACAAAAATGTTGACACTGGCACTGATAGCTTCAAACAAAAACGCAAAAGAATAACACGCACAGAAACTGTTGCTGTATGCACTAAAAATTATGAATCCAGGAACTACGGTAGTGGCAATATAAAGAACAAGTATGGGTGAGAAACAGACGCAGTAGATAACTGCTACAAGAGTTATCATTTTCACAATCTTTTTCTTCTTCGTGCTGGTGTCTTTTGTTGAATTATCACCATAATTACTTGTTTACTTTCTGTTTGTTCTCTAATTTTAACTATTAAAATTATTGTTAAAATAATGACTGCCCCGAAAGAGCTGAGTTGTGTACAAGCGCTGAATATGAAGCTCAGAGACGCCATTTGATCTCGGCCTGGCAGAAATAACAAACCTAACATAGAACGATTTTGTTTAGAGTCAAACTTCCAGTCTATGTAACACGTAGCGTAGTCTGGGACTAGTGTCAGAAACATAACAACAAATATGCTTACGTAAACAGACACGGCCAGTTTTTGAGTGAAGATTCTCTTAACTTTCAATGGCATGACGACACACAGACATCTCTCCAGTGTGATGTACACAGTTATCCAGCTGGTGACTAGCGAAATAAGCATGGGGCCAGGAGCTGGTGAGATGCTGATCTTCGTCTGCGATCAGAGGTACTTTGTAGATAAACAGTGGTTTTCTAAATAGGTTTAATCACTGGAGCGTGATAAGAGAACAAAGATCAGAGGTACTTTGGAGATAAACAGCTGGTTTCTAAGTAGGTTTACCTATTGAAGCGTGATAACAGAACAAAGATCAGAGATAGCCATGGCTAGAAGGCTAATATTTACTGTATCATTTAAGCCGTGTTTGAGAAAGATTATAATGTTGATGATGTTAGATATAATTCCAAACAAAGCAACAGCTGCAGTGAGAATAGCGAAGTTGATGGTGTGAAATATTATAAGATTATTATCACTGATTAAATTCTTTTTCTCGTTAATGTTTTGTGTGGTGTGTTAGTAGATTTCGACACTACAATAGATTTGGCATTGACATAGAATTTTTTTTCTCGATAAATAACAAATGGGCTGTGAGACAAGAATACAACTTGTATCAAAACTGGGAACATTTAAGTAAAGTCTTTCAAAAGAATTACAATTCTTTCACAGTAAAGATTATGGAGATTACATAAATAATTAACGATACCAAAATTTTAAAGAAGATATCAATTAAAGCATATTTACTCTTTAAAAAATAATATTAGTATAAAAAGTCACTGAGTTTAGATTTCCAGATAATAAAAAAGCCAACTCTATTTCGATTATTACATGCAGTTGGTATTTTTTTAGAAATAAATGTTTTAAATATCTCTTTTTTTGTCGTAGTATATTTCCTAGCAATATACAAAAGCTCTTTACTGATATCAATTTAAAATTTAAATTCAGGTGTTTTCTTTGCTTGTATTTTTTTTAAATATCACGTGAATGATCCGAAGTTTTTTTAGACTTGTGTTTCCAGGTATGATAAATATCCATGATTTAAAATTTATACGCTCTTTCCAAGAGCCAGGCACACAGTTCAATATTTTGAGTTGAGTAACGTTTGACCACTGCTTCAGTTCACAACTCTGTCATGTTTAAAATTTCTTCCCTGCTTACTGAATAGAACGATAAATTCAAGATTTTTAATTCCTAGGGTCTCAAAGTTATCATTATGTAACATTCATGATTTGAAGTTGTATTAGTTTTTTGGGTTTTTTTTTACAGTAGTTTCGGTATGGCGTTTTTAGATTAAGATTGCTATGTCATAGCTTGAAACAGTGGTAAAACATTCAAGATTTAAAGTAGATAGTTTCATGCCTTCATTACCTTCATTTTAGTTCAGTTCTTCCTTATTTCAGCTTTGAGGAAAGATTCTTACTTCTTAAATCTTACACCTTAAATCTTGCATCCTTCCAGTGCCGTTAAAGGTCACATAGGGCTCGCGTGGTAATTCTCCAAGTTTTCCTGTTTTATTCGAGATTTTCAACCTCATCAAGGGATTTTATGCCTACTAGTTTGGCCTCTCTTAACAATGTCCTCTTTAGAATTATACGTGGTAGATCTCTTTTTCTTCCACCTTTTGCGTTCCCCTTGATAGCTTGTTTTGGGATTCCTCTGGCCGTTTCTTTTCATCACGTGACAGATATATGTCCATCTCCTTTTCTGATCACCCATGAGACAGTTTGTTGTTTTGCTAATCTGTCTTATCTCTGCGTTGTTCTTGAATTTGTTCTAATTTATACGCAGTAATTTCCTTGGGCATTTATTTTCAAGAGTCTATTTTGTTATTTATTTCTTTAGTTGCTTTCCAGCTTTCAGATGCATAAATTAGGGTGGATATTATATTTTAATTGAATAATCTTAGCTTAGATTTTGTGATGATAACTTTTTTGAGTGGCATATGTTCTCAAGATTACTGAAGGTCAAAGCTGCTGTGGAAAGATTAGTTTAGAAAAAAAACTGTTCAGAGTTTCTTTTATGAAATCGATGGGAACAATAGGCAGACTTGGCAGGATTAAAAATGGGAAAATAATTAACGATACCAAAATTTTAAAGAAGATATCAATTAAAGCATATTTACTCTTTAAAAAATAATATTAGGATAAAAAGTCACTGAGTTTAGATTTCCAGATAATAAAAAAGCTAACTCTATTTCGATTATTACATGCAGTTAGGGTTTTTTTTTAGAAATAAATGTTTTAAATATCTCTATTTTTGTCGTAGTATATTTCCTAGCAATATACAAAAGCTCTTTACTGATATCAATTTAAAATTTAAATTCAGGTGTTTTCTTTGCGTGTAGTTTTTTTTTTAAATATCACGTTAATGATCCGAAGTTTTTTTAGACTTGTGTTTCCAGCCATGATAAATATCCACGATTTAAAATTTATACGCTCTTTCCAAGAGCCAGGCACACAGTTCAATATTTTGAATTGAGTAACGTTTGACCACTGCTTCAGTTCACAACTCTGTCATGTTTAAAATTTCTTCCCTGCTTACTGAATAGAACGATAAATTCAAGATTTTTAATTCCTAGGGTCTCAAAGTTATCATTATGTAACATTCATGATTTGAAGTTGTATTAGTTTTTTTACAGTAGTTTCGGTATGGCGTTTTTAGATTAAGATTGCTATGTCATAGCTTGAAACAATGGTAGAACATTCAAGATTTAAAGTAGATAGTTTCATGCTTCATTACCTTCATTTTAGTTCATTTCTTCCTTAGTTCAGCTTTGAGGAAAGATTCTTACTTCTTAAATCTTACATCTTAAATCTTACACCTTAAATCTTGCATCCTTCCAGTGCCGTTAAAGGTCACATAGGGCTCGCGTGGTAATTCTCCAAGTTTTCCTGTTTTATTCGAGATTTTCAACCTCATCAAGGGATTTTATGCCTACTAGTTTGGCCTCTCTTAACAATGTCCTCTTTAGAATTATACGTGGTAGATCTCTTTTTCTTCCACCTGTTGCGTTCCCCTTGATAGCTTGTTTTGGGATTCCTCTGGCCGTTTCTTTTCATCACGTGACAGATATATGTCCATCTCCTTTTCTGATCACCCATCAGACAGTTTGTTGTTTTGCTAATCTGTCTTATCTCTGCGTTGTTCTTGAATTTGTTCTAATTTATACCGAGTAATTTCCTTGGGCATTTGTTTTCAAGAGTCTATTTTGTTATTTATTTCTTTAGTTGTTTTCCAGCTTTCAGATGCATAAATTAGGGTGGATATTATATTTTAATTGAATAATCTTAGCTTAGATTTTGTGATGATAACTTGTTTGAGTGGCATATGTTCTCAAGATTACTGAAGGTCAAAGCTGCTGTGGAAAGATTAGTTTAGAAAAAAAACTGTTCAGAGTTTCTTTTATGAAATCACTGGGAACAATAGGCAGACTTGCCAGGAATAAAAATGGGAAAATGCTTAACCGTTTCAATTTGAATGAGAGAAAAACGTTTTCTAAAACAAACGTATATTTCTCGTGTTCAATAAAAACTAATGGTTTTTAACTCTAGCTCATAGATAAATCAGAAATGTTTTTTTTCTGTTTTATAAAGTCTTTCGAAGTAACAAAATGTCTTCATTACTATTATTTTCATTATTACACTTTACACGACGAATTGAACATTTCTCTCCAGAGAAAGAGTGCTCTAAAGTAATTTACCTTCACTGACATTTTGAGTAGCACAGGCACTATTTGACCTCTACCCACTCATGACCACATCGATGCACTGAGGCTGTGAGTCAAGTAATTACTCTTGGATTTTTTTTCCTACAATACTGAAAAAGCAATGACCAAAGCTGAAATTACTTTTCTGGCAACATTATACGCGTATCTTAAAACTGCAAAACGTTTCAGTTAAACAAAGTCATAAGAACTGGGAGATTCTTCATAGACATGAGAGAAATAAGAAAGAGTTGAAGGGAGAGAAAATTTGAAAACCACAGCATTTTAACTGACATCATGTGTTATTCTCTTGTCTGCAGTTTGTTTTCCACAGAAAGTTGCTTATACTATTATAAACTAATCCTGTACTGATTCCTTGGATCAGGGGAAAAGGTGGAAGTAACTATAATCAGGGAAAAAGGTGGAAGTAACTATAATCAGGGAAAAAGGTGGAAGTAAATATAATCAGGGAAAAAGGTGGAAGTAAATATAATCAGGGAAAAAGGTGGAAGTAAATATAATCAGGGAAAAAGGTGGAAGTAAATATAATCAGGGAAAAAGGTGGAAGTAACTATAATCAGGGAAAAAGGTGGAAGTAAATATAATCAGGGAAAAGGTGGAAGTAACTATAATCAGGGAAAAAGGTGGAAGTAAATATAATCAGGGAAAAAGGTGGAAGTAACTATAATCAGGGAAAAAGGTGGAAGTAAATATAATCAGGGAAAAAGGTGGAAGTAACTATAATCAGGGAAAAAGGTGGAAGTAACTATAATCAGGGAAAAAGGTGGAAGTAAATATAATCAGGGAAAAAGGTGGAAGTAACTATAATCAGGGAAAAGGTGGAAATAAATATAATCAGGGGAAAAGGTGGAAGTAAATATAATCAGGGAAAAAGGTGGAAGTAAATATAATCAGGGGAAAAGGTGGAAGTAAATATAATCAGGGAAAAAGGTGGAAGTAACTATAATCAGGGAAAAGGTGGAAGTAACTATAATATGTGAAAAAGGTGGAAGTAAATACAATCAAGGAAAACGATGGAAGTAAATATAATAGGGGGGAAAGGTGGAAGTAAATATAATCAGGTGAAAAAGAGGAAGTAAATACAATCAGGGAAAAAAGATGGAAGGAAATACTGTCAGGGAAAAAGGTGGAAGTAAATATAACCAGGGATAAAAAGTGGAAGTAACTATATATCCAAGTCAAGCCGAATCAACCCACTGATCTAACCAGGTTATCATTCGATGTTAGATCAGTGTGGTCATGCTTTGCAGAAGAACCACTGTCTTGCTGATACTTATCGTCAGAGAAAACAAATCACATGTTCTGGTCAAGTTGTTGATTAGGGAGCGCATGCTCTCCTGGCTCGGAGTCACAAGAGCTGCATCGTCAGCAAAGCAGGGGCTGCTTGCTTAGAACTTCGGCTGCGTTTATTTTTTACTATAAGACGCGCTAAGGTAAACAATGAGCCACCTAACCACGTACAAATGAATACATCCCCACTGATGTCATTAATAACTTAATTTCGTCTTTCTTCTTCGCCGTTTGCTCAGACGTCGACGCCATTTTTTTTCTCTCATAAATGCCGGCAGTTCGTCTCAGGTTTTCAGCATCACCCTACTGTTTACGGTGCGTTTTCTGCCACACAGTTCAGATTGCCTGCCAAGCACCCTTAGTCTGTCCTAGCTCCTGCGGTCTCTTCACATTTTTTCTTCCATTCCTGCTCTCCATTTTCCCGCAGTCTTTCCAATACAGCTTTTGCAATGTCACCTTTGTCCATTCTCAGCCTGTCGCAAATAAATAAATAAATATTCTAAATAAAGCAAGTGGTGTCAAACGGTCGGTCAGAAAGTCCTTTTCAGTCATACGTACAGAGTTCATGGGTGAAGCTGTGGTTTTGTGACTCTTTTTGAAGACGAGGAAGCAAATTCTAACGCTGTTATGACTTTACTCAATAACTCCAATTCAATGGAAAATATTTTATTTATTAAAGTTCTATTGAAAAAAGAGTTCTACTTCAGTTGATGTTGTTTTTCGGGTATTTCACGTAGCATTGTGTTTCATTTTTTGTTTCACTCCGATCTCTATCATCAGATCTTACGCTGATCTCTATCACTAGATCTTACGCTGATCTCTATCACTAGATCTTACGCTGATCTCTATCACTAGATCTTACGCTGATCTCTATCACTAGATCTTACGCTGATCTCTATCATCAGATCTTATGCTGATCTCTATCATCAGATCTTATGCTGATCTCTATCATCAGATCTTATGCTGATCTCTATCATCAGATCTTATGCTGATCTCTATCATCAGATCTTATGCTGATCTCTATCATCAGATCTTATGCTGATCTCTATCATCAGATCTTACTTATATTCTCTCTCACAAGTTAAAAAAAATAGCGCACACAAAACAAAATAATTTATTACACTCTACATTTGCAATTTTCACAACAAAAAGAACAGGTTGCAGAAATCATAAGGTTTTCAGTAATATTTCTTTTTATACGTTAGACTTGTACATCAAAAGTACAACAACAACAACTGTTTGTGTTGTTACACAATCTGGTCTACCAAATTAGTGGTGTTTGTATTGAAAACAAAACTAGTCCTATCTATCGGGCTCTTTTGGAATAGTGAGGGGGAGAAGGAATGAACACGTTTTACTGTCCGAGGGTGAATAACTGGAAGCCCATGCCTGTCTGACATTCTGCCCTCCATATCTCACCTTTCAATTCATTCATTCATTCATTTGCATATCCCTTGCCGAACTTTGCCTCCCTGACAGAACTCCTGTAGGCCTCTCGGTTGTGAGCAAGATGGCCTGCTGCTGGTGCATCCATTTGCAGATCATCAACGATGTCTTACAACCATCTTCGCTTTGGTCTTCCTCTTTTTCTTTTTCCCATTATGTACCATTCCAAGACGGTCTTCTCTAGATTATCATGACGTTTAATGTGTCCAGAATATTTAAGTTTTCTCTCTTTAATCCTCTTTACTAGCCAGCCTTCTTCAATATTAAGTTCTTGTAGTATGGATACATAAATCACCAAAACCATAGAAAACAAGTTGAATTCTTTCCAGACTAAATGTTTACGAAGAATTAGAAAAATATTTTGGCCAGACACCATAAGAAATAACATCATATTAGCAGAAATGCAGATGAAACCACTGACAACAATTATTGAGGAAAGACGCTGGCAATGGTTGAGACATGTGCTCCGAATGACTGACAACTCACTACCAAAAATAGCACTAAGATGGACACCACAGGGGAACAGAATTAAGGGTAGACCAAAAGAGACATGGAGAAGAACAACAGAAAGGATGTTGAGCAATAGAGGGCTCACCTGGGCAAGAGCAGAAAAAAAGGCGAAGGACAGGCATTTGTGGAAAACCCTTGCGGAAGCCCCATGTGCCCTGGGCACTTAAGGTTCAGAGAGAGAGAGAGAGTATGGATATATATTTTTTTTTGTGTCCATGATATTTGAAGAATTCTTCTGTAGCATTTACATTCAAAGGCATTTATGTGTTTGTCAGCTGTTTTGTTAAGTGTGCAGGTCTCATAGACATATGTTGCGATGGGAAAGATGCATGCCCTTACAAATCCTATTTTTGTAGTTCTATCTGTTCCTTTCCACAAATTGTTTAGTTTTTTTACTTTCTGAAGAGCGATAGATGTCACCCTTTTAATTTCCCTCATTATATCTCCATTATTAGTTAGCAGTGGTCCAAGATATTCAAAACTCTCCACTTCTTCCAGTTTTTCTTCAGTGATACATATATCAGCTGTCTTGTTTGCTTTGTCAGTTGTCATCAATTTAGTTTTCTTTGCATTAAGATAGAGGTTTTGCTCTTCGCTGTTCTTACGGACTGACATAATTAGTTTACCATTCCTTTGTGTATTGTGGACAGTAATACTGTGTCATCAGCATATATGATCTCTATTTTTTCATAACCTCCAATTGTTATGGCATCGTAATATTCTTTGTCTACATCTTCTCTAACGTTCCTCATTATATTTTTAGTATCTTATCTTATATCTTATATCCTTCCCGTGCCGTTTAACGTCGCATAGGGCTCGCAAAGTAGTTCGCCAATTTTTCCTGTCTTCGGCGAGTCTTTCAACCTCATCAAAGGATTTTATGCCTGTTAATTTGGCCTCTCTTAACAATGACCTCTTCAGAGTTTCACGCGGTCTGCCTCTTTTTCTTTGGCCTGTTGTGTTCCACTTTATAGCTTGTTTTGGGATTCTCTGATCATTTCTTCTCGTCAAGTGATCAACATATGTCCATCTCCTTTTCCTGATCACCCATGAGACTGGTTGTTGTTCAGTCATCGTTTTATCTCTGCATTATTCTTAAATTCGTTCCACGTGATGTCGATTTTTAGTATACAAGTTAAATAATTAAGGTGACAATATGCACCCCTGACGGACCCCTTTAATAAAACGCAATAATTTAACATTGGTATAGTATTAGAGCTAAATATTTTGGACACATTAAACGTCATGAGAATTCAGAGAAGATGTCTTGGAAGGGTACATAATTGGAAAAAGAAAGAGAGGAAGACCGAGGCGAAGATGGCTGCAAGACATTGTTGATGATCTGCGAATGGACCCATCAGCAGCAGGGACATCTTGCTTACAACCGGGAGGCCTACAGGAGAGCTGTTTGGGAGGCAAAGTTTCGCAAGGGACATGCAAGTGATTGACTGACTGATAGTATTATAGCAGATACGAGAGCGAGTCAAATAACAACGTTAATTTTGCTCTAAAAACTCAAAACGAAGTAGTAGTTAGTTCCAGTACACATATATTATCCCCTCCTCTATAAGTGTAGGCGTTTTGGGCCACATCGCTCATTTAGAAAATGTGACGTCACAGACAAAATAAGAAATGGCTGCTCCCTTGGAAGCATGCACGAGAAAGGACAGGAAGGGGGTGGGGGGTTGGTCTGACGTTTGAAGCTGAAAGAGATGACTTTCTACGACGTATAATCACTAAAGATAAGTGCTGAGTATGTTAATACCAGCCAGAGACAATACAATCACTGAAGATAAGTGTTGAGTATGTTAATACCAGCCAGAGACAATATAATCACTAAAGATAAGTGCTGAGTATGTTAATACCAGCCATAGACAATATAATCACTGAAGATAAGTGCTGAGTATGTTAATACCAGCCAGAGACAATATAATCACTGAAGATAAGTGCTGAGTATGTTAATACCAGCCAGAGACAATATAATCACTAAAGATAAGTGCTGAGTATGTTAATACCAGCCAGAGACAATATAATCACTAAAGATAAGTGCTGAGTATGTTAATACCAGCCAGAGACAATATACTCACTAAAGATAAGTGTTGAGTACGTTAATACCAGCCAGAGGCAAGGGGAGCCAGCAAGGAGTGAGAGCATTCTTTTTTTCACCGAAATCAAACAAGTTCGATATAGCTCCGTCGGCGCGAAAACTGATTCCATGCTCTTCTGGAACGCTCTAAGAGGAACCACTATCAACAGTGACGCGTTCTGTGATCTGTTTGAGAACCACTGGAAACCTGAAATCAGGTCTAAATTCCGCAGTTCGATCAGTTCTGGTGTGTTGTTAGAGCGTGATTACGCGCTGCCTCGCCTCAAACAGCACGTGCTCAGCAAATTATGAACCCGCATTTGGAGTGTCTTCTACTTTCTACATATTCACCTGACCTCGCACCATGTGAATATCAAGTATTTGAACCTCTCAAAAAGGCGCTAGATGAGAAGACATTCAGTACGGACAAGACGATTAAATGATTAAATCACTTGTACATAATAGAATACAGAGTCAGTCCGATTTTTAATCCTACCCTCCCCCCGAGGAATCCAAACAAGAGTGAAAGAGTGATAGACCTGCACTGAACGTGGTGCAGACTATATTGGAAAATGATACAAAGCTTTCAATCATTTTTGTAAGTTTTATTGTAATAAAAAGAAAAATCAAAATATTTTTGACACGCATTCGTATAAAAGGAAATACAAATATGACTAAAAAATTGTTAAATAGAACCTATTATTCACACATTGAGCAATATTTTACAAATGAAACAAATGATGAAGTTATTTTCACGTTCTCATATAATGACTAAAATCAAACTGGTGAACAAGCGAATACAAGAATTGTATCAGCTACACAGACTTAGAATTCTGCCAAGTAAACACTAGAAGACGGCATATTTGTCATCATCATGACCTGGTCTAAATTTGCATAAATCATAACTTTGATAAACTTAGGGTACAGAGGGGCAGTTTTTCAACAAATTCTCCTGAGATTGCCAAAGAAAGCTTTTATACCTCAATTTTCTGCAGATCTGCTGACATCAGAGCTTCTACCATTTTAAAAGTTATAAGAGTTCTGTTTCGTATGTCCAATCTATCGGACCCTTATGATCATTTCACTCTGATTATATCTGTAAAGAAGTATCTGATTCGCTGAAGTGCAGCCAATGATATGCACATACGCTAGTGAGCTAAGTCTGATCACGTGCTGTGGTCAAGGAAGCCAAGAGTTAACATTAGAACCTGGGATTTTGCGTGATACAAAAAAAAAAAATACAAAGAGAAGGGAAAAATTATGCCACAGCCTAAATCTTTCCAACTGAATGGATCGGAGACTTAAAATGTAGATGTGACTCATTTAGATATTTCTAGAACGATTCTTCCCCCTAGTATAGTGTATTGTGTGGCTGCAAGCAGAATACTTACATACTGGAAATTTAGTTCATTAGCAAAGCAGTTAGTTTCTGTGCATGGGGTGAGAGCATTCTTTTTTTCACCGAAATCAAACAAGTTCGATATAGCTCCGTCGGCACGAAAACTGATTCCATACTCTTCTGGAACGCTCTAAGAAGAACCACTATCAACAATGACGCGTTCTGTGATCTGTTTGAGAACCACTGGAAACCTGAAATCAGGTCTAAATTCCGCAGTTCGGTCAGTTCTGGTGTGTTGTTAGAGCGTGATTACGCGCTGCCTCGCCTCAAACAGCACGTGCTCAGCAAATTATGAACCTGCATTTGGAATGTCTTCTACTTTCTACATATTCACCTGACCTCGCACCATGTGAATATCACGTATTTGAACCTCTCAAAAAGGCGCTAGATGAGAAGACATTCAGTACGGATAAGACGATTAAATGATTAAATCACTTGTACATAATAGAATACAGAGTCAGTCCGATTTTTAATCCTACCCTCCCCCCGAGGAATCCAGACAAGAGTGAAAGAGTGATAGACCTGCACTGAACGTGGTGCAGACTATATTGGAAAATGATACGAAGCTTTCAATCATTTTTGTAAGTTTTATTGTAATAAAAAGAAAAATCAAAATATTTTTGACACGCATTCGTATAAAAGGAAATACAAATATGACTAAAAAATTGTTAAATAGAACCTATTATTCACACATTGAGCAATATTTTACAAATGAAACAAATGATGAAGTTATTTTCACGTTCTCATATAATGACTAAAGTCAGACTGGTGAACAAGCGAATACAAGAACTATATCAGCTACACAGACTTATAATTCTGCCAAGTAAACACTTGAAGACGCCATATTTGTCACCATCATGACCTGGTCTAAATTTGCATAAATCATAACTTTGATAAACTTAGGGTACAGAGGGGCAGTTTTTCAACAAATTCTCCTGAGATTGCCAAAGAAAGCTTTTATAGCTCAATTTTCTGCAGATCTGCTGACATCAGAGCTTCTACCATTTTAAAAGTTATAAGAGTTCTGTTTCGTATGTCCAATCCATCGGACCCTTATGATCATTTCACTCTGATTATATCTGTAAAGAAGTATCTGATTCGCTGAAGTGCAGCCAATGATATGCACATACGCTAGTGAGCTAAGTCTGATCACGTGCTGTGGTCAAGGAAGCCAAGAGTTAACATTAGAACCTGGGGTTTTGCGTGATACAAAAAATACAAGGAGAAGGGAAAAATTATGCCACAGCCTAAATCTTTTCAACTGAATGGATCGGAGACTTAAAATGTAGATGTGACTCATTTAGATATTTCTAGAACGATTCTTCCGCCTCATATAGTGTATTGTGTGGCTGCGAGCAGAATACTTACATACTGGAAATTTAGTTCATTAGCAAAGCAGTTAGTTTCTGTGCATGGGGTTAGTGCATTTTATTTCTGCGAGTTGCCATAAGCTGACATGTTATCCTGTTAGAAGTTAACCGAAGCCCATGCTACAAGAACCCGTGATGACCTCCGATTTGATCTTAGTCGAGATGTATGTGCCACTATATAAACTGTCTGCCTAAGTCGTGTTTCTGTGCCACTATATAAACTGTCTGTCTAAGTCGTGTTTCTGTACCACTATTATAAACTGTCTGCCTAAGTCGTGTTTCTGTGCCATTATATAAACTGTCTGCCTAAGTCGTGTTTCTGTGCCACTATATAAACTGTCTGTCTAAGTCGTGTTTCTGTGCCACTATATAAACTGTCTGCCTAAGTCGTGTTTCTGTGCCACTATATAAACTGTCTGCCTAAGTCGTGTTTCTGTGCCATTATGTAAACTGTCTGCCTAAGTCGTGTTTCTGTGCCATTATGTAAACTGTCTGCCTAAGTTGTGTTTCTGTGCCACTATATAAACTGTCTGCCTAAATCGTGTTTCTGTGCTGCATTTTCTTATGTTGTTTTTCTTTTAAGTTGTGTCTTCTCACAGCATGACCAAGAAATATTGTTACATTTTCTGATTATGGAAGGAGAGTATAGCTTTGGTTTTCCTTCTCAATTTCTAGATAGTTTTATTCTATAGCCTATGTTAGGGGGTCAGTAAGCTTACTTAAGATAGGAGTCAGATAAAATAGATTTCTCATGTCTGAGGGTCACAACATATAAACAAATACTACATGCACAATTTATTTTCTTATGAAAAAAAGAACTACACAAATATCAATAAATACATGAAAGTTATAACATTTATTCGCTGTCAGCACCGGCTTATATAGTTCCTGATTCTCTTGTCCTTGCTGATCTAGAATCTCTATAATTCCTGACTCACGTCTAACATTCAATTTGGAAATTAAATTCTTTACTATGTCTACTCACCGTCAATATTAGACGCATGTTTTACCCAGTAAAACTCTCAGTTTATATTCGGTAAATAATTATAAAGTTCAAAAATATTTTACTTATGACTTACGTTGATTGTGATACGAGTGAAGCTCAGCCAATATAAGTCTGCAAGCTACACACTCTATATCAGTGAACTGCTTGTGCCTCCGCAAGTCGCAGTTTGGCCACCTCTACCTAAAGTCAAAGACTCATCAAGCAGGCTGCCTGCGTTGGGACCTGTTTTGTATTTAGCTGCTATAAATTCGATCACTTCAGACCTTCATATCTAGAACTGCATCGACTCAACACCTTGCAGAGAGACAGCCTGCTCCCAGGTAGAAGTCATAACCTCACTTGTGATTTATGATTTATGTCAAAACAGACTGTAAATTAAAAACATGCATTTGATTTCATTTCTTGCATGAAAAAAACCAGCATGGAAGAACCCACACATACGATGTACTATTTTAAAAGATATTTTTTTTTAGAATACAATTTATACACAGCAAGAATATTTACCCAACTCATAAAAGTCTTTATTTTCTCTTAGAAATATAACTTTAAAAAGTGTCTTTTTTACATCTACATAACAGATTTATTAAGCCTATAAATTAATTTAACCTGTGTTATCTTTCATATTCTTTCATTTTACCCTTTATTTACAAAAGCAATTTATTTGTAGTTTGCATCGACTTAAAAACAGAGAATCGAAAGTTGTTTTGTACTTACTACTCATTTTGTAATAGACAATAATGTTGACGCTGGAGTTGATAGCATCAAACAAAAAAGCGAAAGAAAAACCAGTACAAAAACTATTGCTGTACGGACCAAAAATTATGAATCCAGGAACTACGGTAGTGACGATATAAAGAACAAGTATAGGTAAGAAACAAATACAGTAGATAACTGCAACAAGAGTTATCATTTTCACGATCTTTTTCTCCTTCGTACTGGTGTCTTTTGATGAATTAGCACCATAACTACTTGTAGACTTTCTCCATTTTGTTTTTTGCTTAATTTTAACTATTAGAATTATTGTTAGTATTATAACTGCTCCGAAAGAGCTGAGCTGAGTGCCAGCGCTGAAGTTGAAGCTCAGAGACGCCATTTGATCTCGGCCTGGCAGAAATAACAGTCCTAACATAGAACGATTTTGTTTAGAGTCAAATTTCCAGTCTATGTAACATGTAGCGTAGTCTGGGACTAGTGTCAGAAACATAACAACAGATATGCTTACACAAACAGACACGGCCAGTTTTGGGGTAACGATTCTCTTAACTTTCAATGGCATGACGACACACAGACATCTCTCCAGTGTGATGTACACGGTTATCCAGCTGGTGATTCTAGCGAAGAAACCATGAGGCCAAGCCGCTGTGAGATGCTGAACTTCGTCTGCTATAAGAGGTACTTTGTAGATAAACAGCGGGTTTCTAAGTAGGTTTACCCACTGGAGCGTGATAAGAGAACAAAGATCAGAGATAGCCATGGCTAGAAGGCTAATATTTACAGTATCATTTAAGCCTTGTTTGAGAAAGATTATAATGTTGATGATGTTAGATATAATTCCAAAGAAGGAAACAGCCGCGGCGAGAATAGCCAGGTTGATGGTGTGAAATATTATAAGATTATTATCACTGATGTTATCCATTTTCTGGTTCATATATCCTGTGTTGTTCTATGAGATTTCGACACTATAATAGATTTGACATTATCATAGAATTTTCTTTTACCTCAGTAATTAACAAATGCGCTGTGATGCAAGAATATCACTTGTATCAAAACTGAGAACAAGTAAACCCTTTGTAAAGAGTAATAATTCTTTCACAGTAAAGATCATGGAGGTTGCCGGAATGATTTCCTTTTGTGCAGGAATTATTTTTGTGAAGATGAAAGTTAAGCAGTGATCACTCTTTAAAAAGAAAAGTAATATGAGAAAAAAAAAAGAAAAAGCCACAGAATCTGAACCTTCACGTGATATAAAAAAAAAGCTTTACTTATTTCGCTGACGACGTGCTGTTGATGTTCTTGTTAGACATAAATGTTTTTATATCATTTTTTTTTCTTCTCGTCGCTATATATTTCCCAGTCGACAAAAGAAAACACATTACTGGTGACACTAACTTAAGATTTAAATTCTCTGCCTTTTTCACTAGCTTGTTAACTGTCATGTTCAAGTTCCGAAGTTGTTTTTTTTTTTTAGTCTATGGCTAAAGCATTCAGGATTTAAAATCCATATGCTGTTGTTAGGAACCTGTTATAAAATTCCATATTTGAATTGAGTTTAGCCTCAGCGCGCAATTTTTATATTTATGGTTTGTAGGCTTGTGCTATATACCGAACATTACAATAAACTCGAGATTTCTAATTGCTATGCCCTTAAATTTAGCGCTTTCATGATTTGAAGTTGTATTGATTCTGCGCGCAGCGTCCATCCGCTATTTTGAAAGTTTCCTTAGTCATCACTTGCAAACACTGAAATAAGATTTGGAGATTTAAAGTTATTAATTGCACGTTTCATACGCCACTAACTTCGGTGTAGTTCAATCTTCGCTAATATCAACCCTACTGGAAAATTAGCAAAAAAATCTTTACAGAATTCCTTTCTTAAAGAAAAACGGGATAAATCATAGTAATAATGAGACGTTTCATGAATAAAAATGAGACATTTTATAACTTGTGAAATTTGAATGGGAAAAAAGTTTTCAAACCGGGACAGCTAACACGAAATAGTTTTAATTCTCTAAAATATTTGGTATTAGTTTCCACACTTGTAAAATGAATTAATAGTTCTTTATGTTTAGTTCTAAGTAATCCAAATGGATTTGTTCCCGGATTTTAAAAGCCTTCACCCACAAAATATAGCTATTACTATTACTATTACTACTATTATTATTATGATAAATTGCATGTCGTATTGATTATTTCTCAGGAAAAACGATGCTGTGGTGTAATTTTCACTGACATTTTGAAAATTGGGGAAGCAATTTGTCCAGCAGCAGCAAATCACGAGCAGGTCGATACTGTTGGAGTCTCTCCCGGGTAATTTCTCGCGTCTGAGGTCTACAAAATACAAAGTGCAGTGACGAGTATTTATTTATTTATTTGCAATAATATACTTCAAATACCGGAGTTTTTCAGTCATCAGAATCAGAGATCTGCAGACAGGCAGGTGGAATGTTAAAAAGAAGAATGACATGAGAATTATAACGCCGCGTAGCTTAAATACACCTAAATTTTTCTTCTTGTTTGAATTTTTTTTTTTACATATAAAGTTGTTAGTGCAGCTCTAAACTATTAAAGATTGGGCTGCAGACATTTTAGATATTGCAAGTTAGACATGTTTCTGTAACGATTTGGCAGTGCAAGGTGACTGCAGATATTGTAATATTATCATCAATATTTTTGTTATTATCTTTTCATTAGGATTAAAGCTTTTTTTTTTATTTCAGTTTCCTGAAAGTTCTCTGAGAATTGCTTCTGATTTGTTTCTTAGCTCATATCACCACAATGTGTTTTATCTGGGTAGAAATTTGACTTACATGTATCTTATCATTGTTCTGTTTTCTGTAGTTTTTTTACCAATCCTTCATTTTAAATTCCCTTTTTTTCACGCAGCTCTCATCAATTCTGCGGAGTTTCTCTTAGCAGTTATGTAGAGCTTCTCTTAATAGTTCTGCGGAATGTCTTTTAGTAGTTCTGCGGAGTGTCTTTTAGTAGTTCTGTGGAGTTTCTTTTAATAGTTCTGTGGAGTTTCTTTCAGTAGTTCTATGGATTTTCTTTTAGTAGTTCTGTGGAGTTTCTGTTAGCAGTTCTGTGGAGTTTCTCTTAATAGTTCTGTGGAGTTTCTTTTAATAGTTCTGTGGAGTTTCTCTTAGCAGTTCTGTGGAGTTTCTCTTAATAGTTCTGTGGAGTTTCTTTTAGTAGTTCTGCGGAGTTTCTTTTAATAGTTCTGTGGAGTTTCTTTACACTTTAGGACAACTTTTCTGTACAGTGTCGGTCCAGGCGAACATTTTTTTCCCTTTTTGCTTTGATTCTGTGTTGCTCTAGATATTGTTCGTCTCTGATGCATCCCAAGGGATTAAAGAATTACATTCAATGTTCGTCATCTTCCCTGCTAGCTAGTCTACTTTAAGATCCTAAAGAAATATATTCTTTTCTTGTTTTTACTGCCATCTGAATTTATCTATTCGTCTTGACTGACGTATAAGAAAGTTCTAGAATTTAAATATTATAACATCTGTTGGAATCCTTTCCGCTATGTTCTAACTGGTTATTAAATAACCGTAGGGCCATCTTCTAATAGCTATCTTGTTCTGTTTTATTATTATTTTGCTTTGATGTTGTAGTATTCCCCTTCCTATCATCTCTGTGACTGGAAATCTTAGATCGGCCGTGGAGAACATATAACAGCGGTAACCTCTATCAGCTTTCATTTCGGACCTGCCCCCCACCCGTCCTCCTCTGAGTGATATTACCAGCTGCTATCATGTGTTATATGATTCATTACTGAGAAACTGAGTTAACTTCTTAATCCAGGTGAAAGTTCTAGTTGTTCCTTTTCTGAGCAACTTAATCTTAGCCGCCGCTACAAAGATACTGTACCGCTGCGGCAGAACAACGTTCTCTCTTTGTAAATTCAAAGAAGAAAGAGACAATGTACCAGCAAATTGCGCAGGTAGTTCCTAACTGTGTGATAATCTTCGGGCGAGGCACGTGACTCTAAGCTTGGGCGAGACCAGTTTTTGTGAATTTCCTAACAATGATAAATGCCCAAGGAAAATACTCGGCATCAGGTGGAACGAATTTAAGAACAATGCAGAGATAAGACAGATGAATGAACAACAACCAGTCTCATGGGTGACCAGGAAAAGAAGATGGTCACTTGATGAGAAGAAATGATCAGAGAATCCCAAAACAAGCTATCAAGTGGAACACAACAGGCCGAAGAAAAAGAGGCAGACCGCGTGAATCTCTGAAGAGGACATTATTAAGAGAGGCCAAATTAACAGGCATAAAATCCCTTGATGAGGTTGAAAGACTCGTCGAAGACAGGAAAAATTGGCGAACTACTTTGCGAGCCCTACGTGACGTTTAACGGCACGGGAAGGATATAAGATATAAGATAAGATAAAAATGACAACTTTAAACTATGATAAAATTGTAGGACTACTGTTCTGGTAAGGCACGTCTTCTGGGTATAATTAGGAAAAAACTCGGGCATATCATGGAAGAAGAAATAGATGTGACACAAATTTGACTTGAGACAATTAATAAAAAAATACGGAGAATATATATAGCTGATCTATACACCTAATTCATCGACTACACCAAAACCTTTCACTCTGCGCAAAATAAGAAGCTATGAAAAATCAGGTCAGAAAAGGAATTATTTGTCTCACCTGGTCCACTTCATACAGTCACTCTACAAGAACAATAGGCAGCTCTTATAACAGAAGGTGAAACATCAGAATTGCGCAAGATATACAAAAGTGTAAAAAAAAAAACAAATTCAATGTTACATCTTTCCTGTATTTTTGGATATCACTGAAGAATACGTAACGGAAAGTATCAGAAAAGGTCCTGTTTCGTGAGAAGTTTGATTCGTTTAATATCGGAGGCCACGGCATAATAGAGCTCAGATGACACAACTCTCCCTTTCACACCCTAAAAGATCTAGAGAATATCATCCTGGATGTGAAAAGATACAACGAAATCAAGAACCTCCGTCTGAATGCTAAGACAATTAAGATCATTATATCCGATGAAACAATGTAAAAAAAAAATCCGTATGCGTTAACATTGACTAATGTAGTGCGTTATATTTTGGATCCCACACAAACAAAAATGTTGACTGCTCAGAAGAGGCTAATAGCATCGAAAGACTACAGCAAATATAGGGCAGTATACCAGGAAACATTCAGCTAGAAGCCTACAAGTCCTGCTTCTTCTGAAAGACGTTCTCCTACGAGGAAATTTACAAAATTCCTCCCTGAAAACAAGGAGAGCCGAGGTTGATGACAGACATGTTAGTAACGCTGTTGCGACATTTTTTTATATACAGAAAAAGTGTTAGGAGTAGAATTCCAAGCTATCAAGTGGAACACAACAGGCTGAAGAAAAAGAGGTCGACCACGTTGAAACTCTAAAGCGGACATTGTTAAGAGAGGTTAGTTCAGTGGACATAACATCCCTTGATGAAGTTGAAAAGCTCGCCGACAACAGGAAAACATGGCGAACTAACATGTGAGCCCTATGTGACATTTAACGGCACGGGAAGGATGTAAGATGGTTTTCTGGCGAGGAATATTCAAGATGTTGGGAAGAATGCACGATGCGCGAATCGTGCAGCTCTGAGAGCATCTACCTCAAGGAGATAAACTCTCAACAGATACGGCCGGGCATCTACCTCACGGAAATAAACTTAGCAGATACGGACGGTCATCTACCTCACGGAGATAAACTCAGCAGATACGGCCGAGCATCTACCCCACGGAGATAAACTCTCAACAGATACGGCCGGGCATCTACTCCACGGAGATAAACTCTCAACAGATATGGCCGGGCATCTACCCCACGGAGATAAACTCTCAACAGATACGGCCGGGCATTTACCTAACAAAGATAAACTCTCAACAGATACGGCCGGGCATCTACCTCACGGAGATAAAGTCTCAGCAGATAAGGCCGGTCATCTAATCCACGGAGATAAACTCTCAACAGATACGGCCGATCATCTACTCCACGGAGATAAACTCTCAACAGATACGGCCGGTCATCTACTCCACGGAGATAAACTCTCAACAGATACGGCCGGTCATCTACTCCACGGAGATAAACTCTCAACAGATACGGCCGGTCATCTACCTAACAAAGATAAACTCTCAACAGATACAGCCGGTCATCTACCTCACGGAGATAAACTCTCAACAGATACAGCCAGTCATCTACCTCGCGAAAATAAACTCAGCAGGTAAGGCCGGGAATCTACCTCACGAAGATAAACTCAGCAGATAAGGCCGGGCATCTATCTCAGGGAGATAAACTCAGCAGATACGGCCGGGAGATAAAGTTAATAATCATAGATTTCTTGTGTTTGAACTACGTATAAAGAAGATGTGATTTATGTCCATTTTTTGTTGTTGTGTTTTTAAAGCCACTCTTTTCTGTTCCGATATTGCTGGCAAATAGTTATGGATTTTAAACTCTTTATTCGCACAAGAAATGTCCATTTATGTGCTATTTCTTCTCAGATTAAAATTTTACTTAGAATTTTACTATTAATCACCGATCATGGATGTATGTTATGATGCAATCATTGAACTAGATCACCATTAGCACACTGATGAAAAGCGATTCTGTCAATTTTAAAACTTGAATGTTGTATCGACAACAGTATACTTTATATTACGGCTTGGAATAGAAATAAAGGACTAGCAGATCTTAGACATATTATCAGTTTATTCATTATAAGCAAACGAGTTCAAATGTTTTTGCTTCTCTTACATTTTTTAGTTCAATGCAAGACCATTTAAATTCTGTTAATTTTCAAAATTATGTCGAAATCAACGAGCGCAGAACATGACATAAATGAGCAATAAAGTAGATTTTATCAGCGATTATTATTATAGTGTCAAGCAAAGCAAAACATACAAAGAACCAGACATTACCTCACATTATCACATCAAGCAAAGCAAGACATACCCAGAACCAGACATTACCTCATACTATCACATCAAGCAAAGCAAGACATGCTCAGAACCAGACATTACCTCACACTATCACATCAAGCGAAGCAAAACACACCCAGAACCAGACATTACCTCACACTATCACATCAAGCAAAGCAAGACATGCCCAGAAACAGACATTACCTCACACTATCACATCAAGCAAAGCAAGGCATACACAGGACCAGACATTACCTCACATTATCACATCAAGCAAAACAAGACATACCCAGAACCAGATATTACCTCACACTATCACATCAAGCAAAGCAAGACATACCCAGGACCAGACATTACCTCACACTATCACATCCAGCAAAGCAAGACATACCCAGAACCAGACATTACCTCACACTATCACATCAAGCAAAGCAAGACATACCCAGGACCAGACATTACCTCACACTATCACGTCCAGCAAAGCAAGACATACCCAGGACCAGACATTACCTCACACTATCACATCAAGCAAAGCAAGACATACCCAGAACCAGACATTACCTCACACTATCACATCAAGTAAAGCAAGATATACCCTGGACCAGACATTACCTCACATTGTCACATCAAGCAAAGCAAGATATACCCAGGACCAGACATTACCTCACACTGTCATATCAAGCAAAGCAAGACATACCCAGAACCAGACATTACCTCACATTGTCACATCAAGCAAAGCAAGACATACCCAGAACCAGACATTACCTCAGACTTTCATCCCCGTGGTAGCAAAAGTGAAAGTGAAGCTGGAGTGGGAGTCTGCCGGAGAAAGGAGAATTCAAATGGGTCTGATTAGCCGTTGGATCTGTTGTTGTGAGATGGCTGCCCCCTCTTCCCGCAGTGCAAGAGACAACTGTCGGAGGTTGGTTGGCGCTACGTCTTGATGGCGGAGTTGTCTGTTGAGTTCATTCCATAAGTGTTATATTTGGTTCATGTCTGATGATATGGATGCCCACGGAATGGTCTGGACGTTGTTGTCAGCGAGGAACTGGATGGTGAGTTGTGCCACTTGAGGTCGAGCGTTATACTGCTGAGAAATCGACCCTGGTGCAGCCAGACGTGGAAGGACGTGAGGACGAAGAATTTCAGCGACGTATAGTTGGGCATTCAGGCGTCCTTCAGTTTGCACCAGGTCACTTCTTCCCATGAAGCTGATCGTCCCCCACACCAGTACGCATCCACCAACATGTGCCTCATCCACGCAGTTCTGGGCGTAGCGCTCATGGACTCTGCAGTAAATTCTTCTCCGTCTAACATGTCGCTGGAGCAGAAAGAATTATTCATCACTAGACCAAACCCTTCTCCAATCACTTGCAACGGTCCATTGACGATGCTGGTTCATCCACTGCAATCGGTTCTCACGATGCAGAACAGGACCTCTGTAGGGTTTTATAGCCCAAAGACCAGCGTCGTGCAGCCAGTTCATGACTGTTTGATCTGAAATTCGACGAGCTGATGTCATTGACTGGACTGTTGAGGACGCAGATGCAAATCGATTCCTGAGGTGACGCAGTTGTATGAAGCGGTCTTCGGCAGGAGTTGTGACTATGGGTCTACCACTGCGCGGCCGGTCTGCAACTGATCCAGTTTCTTGAAATCGTCTCCAAAGGCGACTAATGGTGCTTCTAACCACATTAAATTGTCTGGCTACTACACTTTGTGACTGTCCAGTCTTTAAACATCCACTGATGATGAGTCGTTGTTCTGTAGTGAGATGAGCCATACTTGCGCATTGAATTTCAAATGAATTGATTCGAGGAACATCAATCTTTTATAGGCATTCAATAACATGGTCAGGGAGTTTTGTGTTCAGTAAGTTTCACGGGATTCTCGTGAACCTGTCATGAGTTATTGTCAAAAATGCTGTTTTGACTAGTGTCACTTTTTTGTGCTCATAAATCATCTGCTGAGTACACTTCAGGTCAACACGTGAAGTTGATGTCCAAGTGAACGTTTCAGGCAATTTGCCCTTGTCTGATCAGCAAACTTCAGTTTAAATCACAACGTCGTATTTGTTTCGTTTCTGTTCCTTTTTTTGAACAGTATATTATTGATAATAAAATCTGAATAAAAAGAAGACTGAAGTGATGGTCATCTAAAAAAAAAGAATACCACCAAAACGTAGCATTACCATCGATGGCACAGAACTGAAACAAGTTGATAGATTCAAGTACTTAGGAACAATTATAACAGCTGATTGGAGATGTCACAACGAAATAAAAAGCAAACGTGCTCAGGCCAAGTCAGCATTCCAGACAATGAGACACATCTTGTGCAACAGATCCGTATCAATGGAAACAAGATTACGAATACTTAAATGTTACATAGAGCCAATTTTGTTTTATGGACGTGAAGCATGGTCCATGAATAAGAGAGTACAGCGAGAAATGGAGGCCATGGAAATGTTGTTCATAAAAAGAATGTTGAAGGTACCATGGACAGCCAAGAAAACCAACGAATGAGTCTTATGAGAGGCTGGAGTTAAAAGGCAAATTACAGCAAAGATCAGAGGCAGGCAAGCGAGATTTTTAGGACATTTTTCTGAGAAGAGGAAAATTGGAACACATTGTGGCAACCGTAAAAATTGAGGGAAGAAGAGACAGAGGAAGACAGAGAAAGAGGTTACTGTATGGGCTGTCAGTGTAGCTAGGAAGAAAGTCGCGGGTGGATCTCATAATCAAGTCTAAAGACAGGGAATTGTGGAGAGAAATGATCACCTACGCCACGCGGCACTTGATTGATTGATTGATATTATTGATACTCTAATGCACACCCATCGATTAGTCGTTTTTTCATCCATTATGGGCCACTTAAGACGGCGAAACATACCCAGGCCCTGGAGCCCAGCCATGGCTGCCCTGAAATCTCACTCGACCTGGATGGTGCCACATGCCCCAAAAAATGTCTAAAATTCATTATGTCGTAAATTCACGTCACGATTTTGGTTAAATTTACTTCTGAAATCTCGGACACCATGGCAGACTTTACTGACATTGCTGAACCCAGTAGTTCCACAGCTCTCTCGAACTCAGTTAACATGAAGAACTCGCTAACTGCTTCGTGTTATCTTTAATCATTTGCTCGACCTGAAGCGTGTGCGGATTAATTTATTTCTCCAAACTTTTTTATGCGAAACGTTTTAGCTTTCTGCAATCAGCTCCGCGTCTTCTACCTATCTCGTAGTATTAATACTATGGCCTCCCATTTTCATTGCTTCCGAAATGTTAATATCTAACGACATTTTCGCTGCATATTTAAGAGAAGTAAATGGACAGAAGATAATTTTGTCTTTCTCTGTTTTATCTTTTCATGTTTCACTTTTGTCATTGTTTACCCTTATGTTAGAGAGATGAGGACTTTTGTCATTGTTTACTCTTACATAAGAGAGAAGAGGACTTTTGTCATTGTTTACTCTTATGTTAGAGAGATGAGGACTTTTGTCATTATTTACTCTTACATAAGGAACAAGAGGACTATTGTCATTGTTTACTCTTACATAAGAGAGAAGAGGACTTTTGTCATTGTTTACTCTTATGTTAGAGATGAGGACTTTTGTCATTATTTACTCTTACATAAGGAACAAGAGGACTATTGTCATTGTTTACTCTTACATAAGAGAGAAGAGGACTTTTGTCATTGTTTACTCTTACATAAGAGAGAAGAGGACTTTTGTCATTGTTTACTCTTACATAAGAGAGAAGAGGACTTTTGTCATTGTTTACTCTTACATAAGAGAGAAGAGGACTTTTGTCATTGTTTACTCTTACATAAGAGAGAAGAGGACTATTGTCATTATTTACTCTTACATAAGAGAGAAGAGGACTTTTGTCATTGTTTACTCTTACATAAGAGAGAAGAGGACTTTTGTCATTATTTACTCTTACATAAGAGAGAAGAGGACTTTTGTCATTGTTTACTCTTACATAAGAGAGAAGAGGACTTTTGTCATTATTTACTCTTACATAAGAGAGAAGAGGACTTTTGTCATTGTTTACTCTTACATAAGAGAAGAGGACTATTGTCATTGACTGGACTGTTGAGGACGCAGATGCAAATCGATTCCTGAGGTGACGCAGTTGTATGAAGCGGTCTTCGGCAGGAGTTGTGACTATGGGTCTACCACTGCGCGGCCGGTCTGCAACTGATCCAGTTTCTTGAAATCGTCTCCAAAGGCGACTAATGGTGCTTCTAACCACATTAAATTGTCTGGCTACTACACTTTGTGACTGTCCAGTCTTTAAACATCCACTGATGATGAGTCGTTGTTCTGTAGTGAGATGAGCCATACTTGCGCATTGAATTTCAAATGAATTGATTCGAGGAACGTCAATCTTTTATAGGCATTCAATAACATGGTCAGGGAGTTTTGTGTTCAGTAAGTTTCACGGGATTCTCGTGAACCTGTCATGAGTTATTGTCAAAAATGCTGTTTTGACTAGTGTCACTTTTTTGTGCTCATAAATCATCTGCTGAGTACACTTCAGGTCAACACGTGAAGTTGATGTCCAAGTGAACGTTTCAGGCAATTTGCCCTTGTCTGATCAGCAAACTTCAGTTTAAATCACAACGTCGTATTTGTTTCGTTTCTGTTCTTTTTTTGAACAGTATATTATTGATAATAAAATCTGAATAAAAAGAAGACTGAAGTGATGGTCATCTAAAAAAAAAAGAATACCACCAAAACGTAGCATTACCATCGATGGCACAGAACTGAAACAAGTTGATAGATTCAAGTACTTAGGAACAATTATAACAGCTGATTGGAGATGTCACAACGAAATAAAAAGCAAACGTGCTCAGGCCAAATCAGCATTCCAGACAATGAGACACATCTTGTGCAATAGATCCGTATCAATGGAAACAAGATTACGAATACTTAAATGTTACATAGAGCCAATTTTGTTTTATGGACGTGAAGCATGGTCCATGAATAAGAGAGTACAGCGAGAAATGGAGGCCATGGAAATGTTGTTCATAAAAAGAATGTTGAAGGTACCATGGACAGCTAAGAAAACCAACGAATGAGTCTTATGAGAGGCTGGAGTTAAAAGGCAAATTACAGCAAAGATCAGAGGCAGGCAAGCGAGATTTTTAGGACATTTTTCTGAGAAGAGGAAAATTGGAACACATTGTGGCAACCGTAAAAATTGAGGGAAGAAGAGACAGAGGAAGACAGAGAAAGAGGTTACTGTATGGGCTGTCAGTGTAGCTAGGAAGAAAGTCGCGGGTGGATCTCATAATCAAGTCTAAAGACAGGGAATTGTGGAGAGAAATGATCACCTACGCCACGCGGCACTTGATTGATTGATTGATATTATTGATACTCTAATGCACACCCATCGATTAGTCGTTTTTTCATCCATTATGGGCCACTTAAGACGGCGAAACATACCCAGGCCCTGGAGCCCAGCCATGGCTGCCCTGAAATCTCACTCGACCTGGATGGTGCCACATGCCCCAAAAAATGTCTAAAATTCATTATGTCGTAAATTCACGTCACGATTTTGGTTAAATTTACTTCTGAAATCTCGGACACCATGGCAGACTTTACTGACATTGCTGAACCCAGTAGTTCCACAGCTCTCTCGAACTCAGTTAACATGAAGAACTCGCTAACTGCTTCGTGTTATCTTTAATCATTTGCTCGACCTGAAGCGTGTGCGGATTAATTTATTTCTCCAAACTTTTTTATGCGAAACGTTTTAGCTTTCTGCAATCAGCTCCGCGTCTTCTACCTATCTCGTAGTATTAATACTATGGCCTCCCATTTTCATTGCTTCCGAAATGTTAATATCTAACGACATTTTCGCTGCATATTTAAGAGAAGTAAATGGACAGAAGATAATTTTGTCTTTCTCTGTTTTATCTTTTCATGTTTCACTTTTGTCATTGTTTACCCTTATGTTAGAGAGATGAGGACTTTTGTCATTGTTTACTCTTACATAAGAGAGAAGAGGACTTTTGTCATTGTTTACTCTTATGTTAGAGAGATGAGGACTTTTGTCATTATTTACTCTTACATAAGGAACAAGAGGACTATTGTCATTGTTTACTCTTACATAAGAGAGAAGAGGACTTTTGTCATTGTTTACTCTTATGTTAGAGAGATGAGGACTTTTGTCATTATTTACTCTTACATAAGGAACAAGAGGACTATTGTCATTGTTTACTCTTACATAAGAGAGAACAGGACCTCTGTAGGGTTTTATAGCCCAAAGACCAGCGTCGTGCAGCCAGTTCATGACTGTTTGATCTGAAATTCGACGAGCTGATGTCATTGACTGGACTGTTGAGGACGCAGATGCAAATCGATTCCTGAGGTGACGCAGTTGTATGAAGCGGTCTTCGGCAGGAGTTGTGACTATGGGTCTACCACTGCGCGGCCGGTCTGCAACTGATCCAGTTTCTTGAAATCGTCTCCAAAGGCGACTAATGGTGCTTCTAACCACATTAAATTGTCTGGCTACTACACTTTGTGACTGTCCAGTCTTTAAACATCCACTGATGATGAGTCGTTGTTCTGTAGTGAGATGAGCCATACTTGCGCATTGAATTTCAAATGAATTGATTCGAGGAACGTCAATCTTTTATAGGCATTCAATAACATGGTCAGGGAGTTTTGTGTTCAGTAAGTTTCACGGGATTCTCGTGAACCTGTCATGAGTTATTGTCAAAAATGCTGTTTTGACTAGTGTCACTTTTTTGTGCTCATAAATCATCTGCTGAGTACACTTCAGGTCAACACGTGAAGTTGATGTCCAAGTGAACGTTTCAGGCAATTTGCCCTTGTCTGATCAGCAAACTTCAGTTTAAATCACAACGTCGTATTTGTTTCGTTTCTGTTCTTTTTTTGAACAGTATATTATTGATAATAAAATCTGAATAAAAAGAAGACTGAAGTGATGGTCATCTAAAAAAAAAAGAATACCACCAAAACGTAGCATTACCATCGATGGCACAGAACTGAAACAAGTTGATAGATTCAAGTACTTAGGAACAATTATAACAGCTGATTGGAGATGTCACAACGAAATAAAAAGCAAACGTGCTCAGGCCAAATCAGCATTCCAGACAATGAGACACATCTTGTGCAATAGATCCGTATCAATGGAAACAAGATTACGAATACTTAAATGTTACATAGAGCCAATTTTGTTTTATGGACGTGAAGCATGGTCCATGAATAAGAGAGTACAGCGAGAAATGGAGGCCATGGAAATGTTGTTCATAAAAAGAATGTTGAAGGTACCATGGACAGCTAAGAAAACCAACGAATGAGTCTTATGAGAGGCTGGAGTTAAAAGGCAAATTACAGCAAAGATCAGAGGCAGGCAAGCGAGATTTTTAGGACATTTTTCTGAGAAGAGGAAAATTGGAACACATTGTGGCAACCGTAAAAATTGAGGGAAGAAGAGACAGAGGAAGACAGAGAAAGAGGTTACTGTATGGGCTGTCAGTGTAGCTAGGAAGAAAGTCGCGGGTGGATCTCATAATCAAGTCTAAAGACAGGGAATTGTGGAGAGAAATGATCACCTACGCCACGCGGCACTTGATTGATTGATTGATATTATTGATACTCTAATGCACACCCATCGATTAGTCGTTTTTTCATCCATTATGGGCCACTTAAGACGGCGAAACATACCCAGGCCCTGGAGCCCAGCCATGGCTGCCCTGAAATCTCACTCGACCTGGATGGTGCCACATGCCCAAAAAAATGTCTAAAATTCATTATGTCGTAAATTCACGTCACGATTTTGGTTAAATTTACTTCTGAAATCTCGGACACCATGGCAGACTTTACTGACATTGCTGAACCCAGTAGTTCCACAGCTCTCTCGAACTCAGTTAACATGAAGAACTCGCTAACTGCTTCGTGTTATCTTTAATCATTTGCTCGACCTGAAGCGTGTGCGGATTAATTTATTTCTCCAAACTTTTTTATGCGAAACGTTTTAGCTTTCTGCAATCAGCTCCGCGTCTTCTACCTATCTCGTAGTATTAATACTATGGCCTCCCATTTTCATTGCTTCCGAAATGTTAATATCTAACGACATTTTCGCTGCATATTTAAGAGAAGTAAATGGACAGAAGATAATTTTGTCTTTCTCTGTTTTATCTTTTCATGTTTCACTTTTGTCATTGTTTACCCTTATGTTAGAGAGATGAGGACTTTTGTCATTGTTTACCCTTATGTTAGAGAGATGAGGACTTTTGTCATTGTTTACCCTTATGTTAGAGAGATGAGGACTTTTGTCATTGTTTACCCTTATGTTAGAGAGATGAGGACTTTTGTCATTGTTTACCCTTATGTTAGAGAGATGAGGACTTTTGTCATTGTTTACCCTTATGTTAGAGAGATGAGGACTTTTGTCATTGTTTACTCTTACATAAGGAACAAGAGGACTATTGTCATTGTTTACTCTTACATAAGAGAGAAGAGGACTATTGTCATTGTTTACTCTTACATAAGAGAGAAGAGGACTATTGTCATTGTTTACTGTTACATAAGAGAGAAGAGGACTATTGTCATTGTTTACTCTTACATAAGAGAGAAGAGGACTATTGTCATTGTTTACTCTTACATAAGAGAGAAGAGGACTATTGTCATTGTTTACTCTTACATAAGAGAGAAGAGGACTATTGTCATTGTTTACTCTTACATAAGAGAGAAGAGGACTTTTGTCATTGTTTACTCTTACATAAGAGAGAAGAGGACTTTTGTCATTGTTTACTCTTACATAAGGAAGAGAAGAGGACTATTGTCATTGTTTACTCTTACATAAGAGAGAAGAGGACTATTGTCATTGTTTACTCTTACATAAGAGAAGAGGACTTTTGTCATTGTTTACTCTTACATAAGAGAGAAGAGGACTATTGTCATTGTTTACTCTTACATAGAGAGAAGAGGACTTTTGTCATTGTTTACTCTTACATAAGAGAGAAGAGGACTTTTGTCATTGTTTACTCTTACATAAGAGAGAAGAGGACTTTTGTCATTGTTTACTCTTACATAAGAGAGAAGAGGACTTTTGTCATTGTTTACTCTTACATAAGAGAGAAGAGGACTTTTGTCATTGTTTACTCTTACATAAGAGAGAAGAGGACTTTTGTCATTGTTTACTCTTACATAAGAGAGAAGAGGACTTTTGTCATTGTTTCCTCTTACATAAGAGAGAAGAGGACTTTTGTCATTGTTTACTCTTACATAAGAGAGAAGAGGACTTTTGTCACGGACAAGGAACCATGGCAAGTTACCCTGAACCACCTCTTCGCTGGTGCTCCCAGTAACTGGCTTGGTCTGACTAACGAGGCAGGGATGGATATGATCCCCTGCGTCGGGTTTGGTCTGGCATAGAAGCACTGCAACTTTTCTCCGATTTTAGCTCCACCCCCCCCCCCCGGTCTATGCAAGCTAACAACCCTTCAACCAGCACAATGTCTGTGTAAGCTAACAACCCTTCAACCAGCACAATGTCTGTACAAGCTAACAACCCTTCAACCAGCACAATGTCTGTGTAAGCTATAACCCTTCAACCAGCACAATGTCTGTGCAAGCTAACAACACTTCAACCAGCACAATGTCTGTGCAAGCTAACAATCCTTCAACCAGCACAATGTCTGTGCAAGCTAACAACCCTTCAACCAGCACAATGTCTGTGCAAGCTAACAACCCTTCAACCAGCACAATGTCTGGCGTCGGCACCTTCACAACATCGGCTGTAAACACTTTCCTGCTCGTTTTTTTCTGAGAGAACAGAAGTGATATTCTTTCTCTCTCTCTCTCTCTCTCTCTCTCTCTCTCTCTCCTTATACTTCATATAGTTCCATCTTGCATTCATATATATATATATATAATATATAATGTATTTTCATGTAATTTGTAAACCTTATACCGTAATATCGAGTGTGCGGGAAGAACGAAAGATGGAGTGATAAAAGGCAGAATGTAAGACGGGCCTGCTAGCCCAGTTCTTCGCCCTTTTAAAATAAGATCATTCATTCATTCATTCTCTCTCCTCTCTCTCTCTCCTCTCTCTCTCTTCTCTCCTCTCTCCTCTCTCCTCTCTCTCTTCTCTCTCTCTTCTCTCTCTCCTCTCTCTCTCTCCTCTCTCTCTCTCTCTCTCTCTCTCTCTCTCTTCTCTCTCTCTCCTCTCTCTCTCTCTCTCTCTCTTC